>KK502708.1:55617-90666 GCA_000688735.1 Glossina austeni | reverse complement strand
TATATATATATATATATATATATAATACATACTAAGTACATGCATGGGCACAGCTTTGCTTGTATATATAGCGTGCATAACGGATATATATATATATATATATATATATATATATATGCTTAAATCATTTAGGCATCTAGAGATGTGTGTGATTTTATTAAAGGGATAATTTTGTGTATCTAAGGTTGCGTATTGCTGAGACAGCAAAAATATTTTTCTTTTTCGTATTTCATATATCGTTTCGATAGATGTTATTTCAATAAATACAGGATACAGGAATTTGGAAAAGTTGACGTACGATCGCGTACACAAACATTCCATCATAAGAATTATAATAAATGGGATTTCTTGAATATAAACGAATAGATTTTCCAAAGAAAAGGTAAGAAACCTTTCAACGAGAAGTTTAGAAAATTTTAATATCATCACGTGCAGTGAGAAAGAAGCAAAAGAAATTTGTAATCTGAGATAATTTACACACACAGATTACATATATAAATAATAATCAGGTCACAGTATATACAACGCATACAAATCTATATACATATGAAGATAACTGTTTATTTACTAAGTTTATCGATTTTTTTTTCCTTTTTTTACTATTTTACAACAAGTAAACAAGTGGGGGTCGTGTGCGTCGTCGTCATTATGATCATTGTCATAAGCAAGCGCATGATTATACAAACATATGTTTAGGACAGAAATTGAAAGCTACCTGTAAGCACAAAAGGAAAATGAGAGATTTTCAAAATGCTTTTATATTTTCTACTTATACTACTCATTGGTGTAGAAAATTGAAGGTGTTCGTATTAATTTAATCATTAGGTTTACCATCCATTGGACCAACAAAGCATATTTCAAATCAGTAAGAAACTTAAGATGGTATAATGAGATCGCTATAGTTATCTGCTTGCTGTTGAAATGTTAAACATTTTAAAGACTAAGTTTTCTATAAAGCTGTTACTTTTGCTATGTGCATGGCGCCCTTCTTAAGCAAAGAATGGTTGCTTTCTTCGTTGGCTTTACTAAAGTTAAAACTGTGATAGGTAGGCAGCTAAAGTTTTTTACGATTTGTTTTCAGCTTAAGATTTATATAAAGCTGCTATTTTTGTTGTATGCAGAGCCCCGTCTTATTCAAAGAATGCTTGCTTTTTTCGTTGGCCTTCTCGAAGTTAAAACTATGATACGCAACTGAAATTTTCAGTTTACTGCCAACCGAATGATACGGAAAGTGGCCCTAATCTGCTCATAAGCGTAACAAATATTAAAAAAGATTACATTGGAATAGAGGAATTTCACGACTCGAGTACGCGTAGTATAGACGTCTTGCTTGGGCAAGTTGGTACAGGAAGTGTAAGTAATTTGCATTTTCTTACTTGTGTAATATTATTAGGTATTATAGGTCAGTTTATTTAAATGATGAAATTCGCATAAACGTATACACGTTTTATACAGTTAGTGTTAAAAATCCATTGAAATGTTTATTATAATTTTATAATCATTGTCACAGTAATTAACATTTAATATAATAATTAAACACCTAACAGGCCATTTTTATTGTTTTGCTTGAGAGTGTTGAGTATGACTTAAATTAGATTTATTTCCTCCTCTAATTTCTCTTTCATTTCGAAAAGAAATTTAATCGGCTTTAAAATTTCTATTTTTATTTTTCTTATTATTTCTCTCTTTGTTTAAGCAAACATTTCATGATTTTATAGGATTTTTTTTTGTTGTTTTTTTATATTATTCTCATTATCGTTCATGATATCTGTAAACAACGTATGGCGTAATAATGTAACAATAATATAAACCTATTAATACATGAATTTGTTCATTCAATTTTCTGATAACTATTTGCGATTAATTTTTCTTACTTAATTAAAAAGTTACCTACTTGTGTTTATAATATGAGAAAATTGGAGAATTCATTCTTTAAAAAGGCGGTTAACAATATTTTTAAGGTGGTTTAAGTTCAGTATTGGAAAGAAAAGATTCCTTTCACATGATAGAGAGAGAGAAAAAGAAAGAGGGAGAGAGAGAGAGAGAGAGGCAGAAGAAAAAACTGACTATTCGACCGGTTGTAAAAAAACAAAAAAACAATAAAAGTGAATAACAAATATGGCAAAAAAGTAAATATTGAACGGCAAAAAGTAGCGGCTCAAAAAGTTTCGTCTATTCAATCTCTTTCTGCAAATCCGTACTAAATACACCAAAATCGAGTCGGTTCTGTCGCAGTTGATACCAAATGATGAAAAATGAGTGGATGAGTTCGTGTCCGAAGCGAAAATTGTTCTTCTTTGTAGCACATGGAGATCTGAGAAGGGTATATTGATCGCTTAGTCCTCTTATTACGAACCACGACCTTAAGGATTGAGAACATTTTTAACAAATCTTCAGCTGCTTTTGCAGATAGAGATTTGAACCCCCGACCATTCAGTTATGAGTTGTGTAGAGTCCCTGAAGGCAAGATTTTATCGATTAAACTTCCCTCTCAGAAGCATACAAATTCGGCTATGCTCGGCAAAAGAAAGTATGAATGTAATTAAAATAGTTTTGCTCTGAAACATCAGCAATAAATATCTTTTTTCATCATTTTGACAACCGATATTATTCAACCAGTTAACTGTGTACGACGAACATATATGTCATGATTCGTCCATCCGTCCTTGTCAGATATTAACACAAAATTTTATGCCATAATAATGTATTTTAGTAAATATTTTTGTCATCTTGTCAAGTCAAGTCGTTCAGTCGTAATTTCATATTATACGCGCTCTGTGTTTGACGAGTATACCTCTAAAGAGGTCGACACAGTCAACTGGTTAATGACGCAAAGTACTTTAAATCAAAAAATCTTTGCCTTGCATAAAAACGTATTTCAATTAACGTATAACACGTACATACATACATACGCTGTCTTTTGTTTTTGTGTTTGTCTTATTCATAAATTTTAATCACATAATTTTCGCTTTCGTGAATCAGTCAAGAATTTTCGCAGAGTGAAATACCTTACCGTAAGAAGGAATGCATATTAAATTTTATCATCTGTTCTCTTTTTTGTTCACTATCATCCCAAGCAGCAACCTCGGAAGCTCCCTCTTTGTTTCTCTCTCTCTCTCTCTCTCTCTCTCTCTCTCTCTCTTTCTTCCTCTATCTCTCTCTTTCTCTCTATCTCGTTAATGGGTGGGTTGAGGTGGGTTAGGAGTTGAGGAATCATGTACAGACTCTGCTACAGATGTCACAAAAAGTTTTGACGTGAACAGATATATTAATAATCTAATAATAATTTTTCCTTAGAAATAGGTATAAATAGATTTCATTCGGTATGTAAAAGTTTTAATTAATGAAAATTACATAATTTTTATTTTTTACTCGTAACCAGATTTTCATTTTTATGTATTTATTTATCCCGTTTTTTTTGGTGAATTTTGTTGTGTGTACTTTGTCCTTTTTTTTATTTGTTTTTGCCGTTGTGTGCTCTTCCATTACGGCTTTTAAAAGATTTATTGGAGATTTATTTGACATAAATCTCCCTTCTACTGGCCATTTTTTCAAGCTTTCATTTTCAAGAAGGGTTTTTATTTTTTTTTGATTTAATTAAATCTAAAATGTTTTTATTCATTAAATTCAAATTTTTTTTAAATATATTTTTCTCTTATTCTATCAAAAGATTTCATTTTTTTTAATTATATTAACATTAATTTGTATTCATTTTAATTTTAATTTCAATTTCAATTTCAATTAAGTTCTACTAAAACCCGTATTTGTTTGAATTATTTTTAGTTGCATAAATATTTTCCTAGATGTATATATATATGTTTATGTAGTTTATTTCCATCTAACTTTTCTTTAATTTCATTTTTCGTTATTTGATTGCTTTGACTTTCAATTTTCAATTTTATACGATTTTCTATTTTCGTTTCCTTACCTACCTATCTTTCTTCTACTCATTAAAAACGCTATGTGTGCAACTAGAAAATTGAATTTATATTTTATGTACTTCGTTGAAGCGCAGTTGTCGGGAAATCGATACTGGACTGCATTAAAGAAAGATGTCATTTCACTTTTCAGTTTTTTTATTGCGTATGCTTGAAGTGAATGACTTCCTTCTTCAAACAAGTCGTTCATAAAATAATAAAATTTTTATTTTCATTTCGCAAATAAAATGTAATCAGAAAATTTCAAATAGCTTTATACCCATCAAGGAAGGGTGAGAGGGGTACATTCCTACATTTGCAACGCCCAGCAAGAAGCTTCAGGGATCCCGCGAAGTGTGTGAATCGATTTAAGCATGTAAGTCGGTCCGTCTGTCCGTCTGGCCGGAAAAATGGATATATCGCCAACGAATTTGCAAAAGAATTTGAAAATGACCCAAACCGCGACACGCCTACTACGTCCACTTGCATATGCTGTCCTCGTTTTTTGCTTGTTGCTCATAAAGTACAACACGTACTTCATATTTCAAATTTTCGCTTTTATTCGGAAAATAGTCGGAAAAAATCAGGAATTGTTATGGATTGTGAAAGTTTCGTTCTTTTCCTTTATTTTTAGCCTTTTTTAAGAAAACAATGATGGGTGTAAAAAATTCGGTCAGGATCGAACATAATTTTCTTACTTGTTATCGCTTGTTTGAGACATCTCGACGGAAACAGAAAGAGAAACCGTTATTGTTTGACTGTAGAGAAGGAAAAGCTGATTATTTTTGTTTTAGTCAAATCGAATTGATTTTCACTGGAATCCCTCCTTGTTGTTTAAACTATCATCAATGGTGCCCTGAGGAATTCTAGTCATGTTCTCTTAATCCGTTTGTTGAATTTCAACAAACGAATGTTTCAAACACTTATTAAGACATTAATTTTATAATCAATGAAATTCATGTCTCTGGTTAAAGCTTTTTGCCCAAAACTAACGCCGACACACAGTGAAACTCTCATTCGAGCATATTTTGGCTTATGTCCTTGCGTCATTCATGTAATTTTAACAAACTTCACATAATTCAAGTTTTCTTCAGCAAGGAAAGCGTAAAAATGATGTTATATTCACAAACTTTCTCTTCAGTCTTTTAATTTACTTTACTGTTACTGTCAGATAACAAGGCTAAGGATAAGATTTTGTTTACAACAACTAGCAGACGTTGGGGTAATGAATTGTTATCTCATTTGAAGCAATCTGAAGTAATTAGCAAAGACTCGAATAACTTCTTTGCAACTTTGATTACGTCCAAATTTTATCTTCATTTAGTCACTTACCAAAGATACGTTCATTCTTCACGTGCTATTCAGATTCGAATTCTTAGAATCGCAATAATAAGTTCTTGGTCCGCAAATATAATCTAAAAATGGATTGTTTTCAGAAAACACATAGTGTATGGTAAAGGTTACGTACATTTTATTCATAAGTAAATAGATATTAGGGTTCCAATATGTGCTTAAGATCATCAGGGTATTATCATCAGGGTTTAGGAGGTTGTTGATGGAGGATGTTTTTCTTTTTACACGGGTAATGGTTCGGAGATGGTACCCTATTCGTGTGACACGGTGTCGGTCAGAAAGGAACGAGGAAAGGGAAAGAGATAGGGAAGTAGAGGCCGCTGTCTAATAGACGTGTGCCTAATCGGCAAGTGTTTTGTCTTTACCGACCGAGTCCTCACTTTAGCTGCGACCAAAAAGAACTGTAATGCACTTGAGATTTGAAGCCACTAATAGTTATTTCTCCTAACTTCCTCCAACTGTCCGTCCGCGCTCTTATCCGCGAACTCTCGGGACAATTCTCAAAAAAATATATGAATTAAAACTTTGGACATATTAAATTTCAAGTTCCTGATCTGCGTTTGAAACTACTCGCAATTGTCAAAGAAACAATGAAAAAACAATGAAAATTTTGAGAAAGCAAAAAAACGAAGGAATTTTTTAAAACATTTGTGTTAATATCTTACAACCCGCAATAGATCTCCGTTTAACTGAAATATAAGTGTTCACCGTTGGTAATGAGAATTCGTCAGGACACACGTAGCACCGATTAATCCGATTCTTGCTGTTCTCGTTCGATTGGGGATTAGATCGCGTTCTGGTTTCTGGGACAAAATTTTATTTTTATTTACTTTTGAAAATTTAAAAAAAAAAGGCAAAAAGTCCCTAATAACTTAAATCACACGTACTACCGAAAGCAAACAAAGATTACTTCAAAGTAATCGAACGTTAGCGTTAAGCGTTCAATTGAGGTAAACAGTCTCCTACACTTAAAACATGCCTTCTTTTTGTTGTACTCCTCTAATATTATTCTCCCTTTTTTTTAAATATTTATGTAATAGTTACTCATTGCGGACATTAATGAGGACGAGGTGTTACATATATATTCGTATATATAATTAGTTTGTGCGTGTGTGAGGAGTGATGGAATCATTCTGCAAGTCTACAAACTTTATTTTTCTATGCTAATGAAAGGCTGGATGCAGTTTAAGCGAAAATTTGCATTTAAGCACAAGTAACTAATTAGCACAGTTAAGACAATTAAGTAGAAGACGATCATTGGATTTCTTATTAAGACTTGCTTGAGAATAAGGAGTGTATACCTGCACATTTTCCGAAATTTCGCATTTGATTTATAATAAAACTTTTGCGTGCAAGTAGTTGTGATAATTACTTACCAGAAGTTTAGGAAGGAAGGAAGAAAGAAAGAAAGAAGAAGCACATTGATAGTAAAATGTTCAAGGCCATTCATATAATTGCTTTTTCATAAATCAAATGCGACCTCTTTTAGATAATTATTTTTAATTTTAAAAGAAATGAATCAAAACATTGGTTTAAAAAGCACTGGACTTTGTCTATTTCTTCCACTATATAATCAGATATATCAGCAGCACTATCTAACTTCTTCATATATCTTTCTCTCTTTTTTCCCTCATAATGAAAAGCTTAACTGATTAATGCTCGCAACATGTGTTTGTATAACTTCCGAATTCCCTTCATTTTCGTTTCTCTAGCATTTTGAATTCTTGGAATGAAATAACTATACTGTGCTTGGCTTTCTTTACTTTCAGTGAAAACAATTATTTATTTTATGATAGAATTAGAAAAACATTCTGTTAATTTTGTATACTATATATGTACATACATCGAGCGAGCGATTATAAATTTATGAAATTGTGTTCGTTCGATGCGGTCAATTCGTGTACTTTACTTATCGACAGAGAGTTGAAAAAAAAGCTGTAACCTTAGCCTATACCCAATGTGTTACAACTTACACTCGTTCACTAGGGCGACATTAAAAACAACGAACCAAAAATATTTCGAAGAAGAGGGCTTCAAACTATTCTCTTGAATAATTTACAAATTGGATAAAAAGATCGCTTCAGTAAGACCTTATGAGCCCATTGCTGAGCGAGTTTCATAAGCCTTCCTCATCCCAGATCCACTCACTCCCTAAGAGTGTTTCTGCTTGGTTTCTGCTATTATTTTTTGCTTTAATAATTTCAGTCTGCGAATAAAAAAAATAATAAAAATAAGTTGAACGCGAACTGACAAACATATTTCGAGCCGACATATTAACTTTATTGTCGGGTTTATCGTTACATAAGGATTTTTATGCTAAGATATGTTAAACTTTCAAGAGATCGATATCTATATATATATATATATATATATATATACATGTATATATTATCGTTTCATTCATTCACTCTATTCACATTTGTTTAAGCAGGCATTTAAATCACAATAACACATACTGCACCCATTATTTGGCTCAGAGCAGTTTCTAACCTACCTAACGTGGTATGGTAAACAATTCATATGCATAGGTGTGTTTAAACGTTAAAGAAATGCTTCGCCCACATAAGTTGTCCTTCTATAGTTTCGTTTTTCGTTACCAAATTGTTGTGCAATCAATCTGCCCTCTAAAACTGCTGCTGATCGTAATGTAAGTACGTACATGTTTATGACATCGTCTGAACTGTGAGTGACTAAGTTATGCAGAACAGAAAATTCAATTTTCCAGTTGAATCCCGTTTAAGAAAACTTTCAACAGAATCTTGAATTCTTGGTGCTTTCATCTCTCCGCAATCTAATCAAAATTAATTATATTTTATCGAATAAAAGACATTCGTTTTTCTTTTCTTTTTTTTTTGGCTAAAGTTTCCGAGTGAGCGGTTCAATTACGTTTATCTTACCAAAATCAGCTCATATTTTATAACATTTGTATTTGCAAAGAAAAGGGAGTTTATTCACGTATGAAAACAAACTCATTGTAGTGATTCCATCGATTCTCTTCGGCATCCACTCCGGGCTTAGGCTCAGCCGCTGAGCCGGCTGTACCCGAACCACAACTGCCGGCCATTCGAAAGCCCTGCTCATGCAACATATCAAAGGCTTGCTCAATGAAACAGTGCTTCAGAAAGAAGCGTGATGTGTAACGGTTAATGCCTCCATGGTCGGGGTCGCGTGATTCGTTAAGAGTGTCGCCAAATACTTCACGACATAATGCCACACGACCGCACACCAGGATACGTGATAGCTTGCGGAACTTGACATCGGCCAAACCGTCTTTACCGAATTGAAAACTGCCACGATATCCGATGGTTATGCAGCCGGGTGTACGCGATTCACGTTCCCTACGCATGCAGTCCAGCATACCGTTCAATTTGTAGTGCATCGCCTCCTTTTGAAGGCGCTGTTTTTCACGAAATCCTTCGGGCAAATTGAGTTGCTTGTCGCGTAAATAATCCAAAATGTAACGAAATAGGACACCGTCACGATCCAAAAAGTAACGGCCTTTGGCATCCTTAAGCAAATCGTCTTTTTTACTAAACAATTCACATAAAAGAGACGACTTATCCTGAAGCAAAGAATCCATTGTGGTAGTGTAGTGAACGCCACCAACATTAAGTTCAATGATTTCTGTCATTGCTGTTGATTGGCTTAGCAATTGTCTTCACTTGGCCAAATGAAAATTGTATGCTTTATGTTGTTAATGGTGGAGCACAGGACACTTCTTATCTTATTAGGATTTACGTTAACAAAGTGTTTGCTCTTCCTGCATAATCTTCTGCCGAACCAATTATCACTTTATTGCAACAATCGATATTGAAACACAATTAAAGGCTGATGATAAAATTATTTTCTCTATCTATAGTTCGCTTCACTGATCCAAAATTTTGTAAACGTTACCAAAAGAAAAAAAAAAACAAAAAACAAGTTTTTTCACCAAATGATTTTTTTTTGTTTTGCAATAAATTACTTATTAGTATTCATCCAGGGAGTTAAATAAATTCTTTTTTTTTTATTTTGTATTTCATTCGTATAATGTTGTTGTTGTAGATAATTATTTAAATGGATTTAATTTAAACCGTAGTGAAGTTTTTTTCTTAACAAATCTCAATTAATTTTTTACCCGTTACATTAGTTGTATGTTCGTTCACGGAGGATTCTTTTATAGAACTGTTTTTTTGTTTTTTGGAAATTTTCTGCGCCACCTTTGAAGTTCTATGTCACGCATTGTGTGTATTTTCTAAGACGTCCCCTACATGTATCCCACTACCACTTTTTCATGGAAAACAATACTGCGCCTGCTCTTAAACATTCAATATGCAAGAGCGCGGAGAGAGGATTCATTGCTTTTGATGAGCATAATTTGCATTTGCATCTCGCAACTTTTCTATTGATAGACAGGAGTAACAAGTGTTAAAACAAAATATCCTTCAAATAGATATTTTAATGTACTGTTCACCGTTAAAGGATGAGTTTTGTTATACAAATCTGTCGAGTGCTTATACGGCGCACAGATAGGCATCGAAGTCTGCCCTTAAGTAAAGGCATTGGTGTAGATACGTCCGTCCATTATTTGTCTCTTCAAAAGTTTTCCAATGCCAACTTTGATGCCTTCCTGTCAATCTCTTTTTGCGAACGGCGGACATGTTCATGGGCTAAGGTCATTTTTCACTCCAAACAAGTGCGTTTAGAGCAATGCACAGATGGACATAAGTGGGTGTATATATGTGGGTATGTGTGCTTATATATGCATGCATATATGTATATGTATATACCCAACTCTTATGAGATGTCCATAAAAAGCCAGGAAATTTTTGAGTTTCGAATTCTTTCATTGTTGTTCAGCTTTGCACGTGCGTTTGTGGAAAGATCGCATACCTTTTCAAAATTAATTTTGATTAAAATAAAGGCCCACATTTATGCTTTCTCGCTCGCTGATATGATTACCGAAAACCAGTAGCTAGAGGCGTAGAGCGACAACAACTTTGTGCTCGTCCCACTGTTGATCAATGTAAACTTGAATTTGTTATCAAAAAAAAAAAAAAAACTCATTTACATCCAGATCGAGCGCTCGAAACCGTAAGTTGACATCACTAATATCCTTTGTGCACCACAATGAGATGGGAAAGTCTTTAGATATATGCATGCTTATGAGGGCCAAAGAGAAAAGGGAAGAGCAGTGCAATGATTTTGTATATGAGTATATATATGTATATACACATATATATATGTGTGTGTGTATATAACATTAATGCAATGCAACAAAGAGAAGTTTGTAATAAAAACCCTGTTATGAAATCAACAACAAAAAGCTCGGACCATCAGCAACAATTGATTAAAGTGTTCGCTCGTGTAAAATGCATAAATATTTGCGAGTTTCTATTTGTACTTGCTTATGCTTATCATAAGTTTGCACAAGTGTGTACATATGTACGTCTTTATTTTGTATTAAGTCGTTCAGGATGTAATCTTAATGCACATTAGCTCGAAAATACAACTCTTTGAGGACATTCTATACTTACCTGCGTTAATGCTTATTATGCCTTGATGCCTGCGTTCGAACATATTCTTATATGTTATCGATTTTCAATTAGTTGTTTATATGGCAAAGAATCGTTTACTGACAACTTTTTGTAGCTCTTCCTTTCTTCTCTTTCATATGAGAATCATATTATGCATCCATTGTTTGGTCATACTTTATAAAAGAAAACGGAAATGCATTTCGGAGATCCGGAATATACGTAAAACATAACATAACATAAATAAAATTGCATCCTCTTATACGAGCCGCATGAGCGTATGAATTGTTTATATTATGGTAAACGAGTGTGTGCAAACTCAGTTGAGCGTAATGCTAAAGTTTCTTAAAGTTTAAATTCATTTTGTCTAATTACTAATCTAAAGTTTGAGTGTTCAGATCAAAGTTTTTTGTGCTCGTAAACTAAAACTTTTCGAAAGAGTAAATATGATATCTCTTGGAAGCAAGATTTGAAAACTTTATTTTCTCATATCTTGCACACATCCGTCGAGGAATATGTTAATTTTATCGTCCTTTAAGCATCAGTGTTCAGTGTGCCTTATCTTAGAGATATCCTAGAGATAAAAATCTTTATCGATCCTGTAGCAGTTTTACGTCCTTACCTAACCTTAACATAGTGGTAAACTTCTTCCTAGCAGTCGTACGTTGTAAGATTCGAGTTGAGTTACAGTTCTACTAAACTCAAATATATTCTGAAAGTTAAATTTTGATTTGATGAATAATGCTTTGTATAAGAAAACAAGAGGCGTCTATAGTTTATAAGCCATCTTTGAATTTTTATACAGAGCATATCCTTAGCAGCATAGTTTTCCTCTAATAATCATAAGTACTTTTGCTCTTTCGTAGACGCCTACTACGAAACTTAACCAAAACTAAAGAATTTATTTTTTATATTTGTGTGTTTATTTAAGTGTTCAAAGCTTTAGCTAGTTTTGCTTTTCTTTTGTTTTTTTGTATATTTTTGGTTTTTAGGCAAAGTTTCCATTACATTTTAGACATACATTGTGCAAACGTATAGTCAGGGACTCGAAAACTTTATTCCTTGTTCTTCTTCTTCTTTTCAATAATGCTTGTTAAATGGCAGTGCATTTCCATTAATATATGTAGAGCTTATATATATGTAACGTATGAGCGAAAACGTTATTAGACTTACGCTTGAGGAATTGCTTCGATAAAAGGAAAAATGAAAGAAGAGAACAGTTTGGTAGTGTGTCAGAAACTTCTTCTAACTTGATAAAAACGGTTTAAACTTGTCTTAATATAATGTACGGGTCTTGTAAAGGTTCTTCTGCAAAATTCTCAACTGAATTTCAAATGAATCTTAGGCTCTGACTTCAAATTGTTGGAAACCTGCGGTATGTTTAGCCCCAGGCTAAAGCTCAGGCGTTGCAAAGCATTTTTTCTTTGTCCTCCCCTTATATTACATTTATAAAATATTTCTCATCAAGGATCACGTAAGAATTATTTAGCCAAATTATGTTGGCTGATCCAGTAATGTTTAGAATGAACTCAGCGCTCACATGGCATTATGGATGGTAAACCCAAGTAATAAATCATCTCAATGAACATCGTTTATGCTTCCCTTGATCTTGATTATCAATGACATATGTCTGTTCGACATAATTCTTTGTATGCTCGATGGACTTATCTGTATTGAATGGTAGTTTCCGTCCTATCGTATTGTTATTTTAATAGCTTATAAGAGTAAAGGTGGCAAAGTTATCAAACTTACGTTGGCAAAAACTGCCAGATCTGGACTGTAGGTGGCAAGTTTTTTTTAGCTTAATACTTAAACTTCCTCTCTCTTCTGCATTTTTTTTAGTTTCGACTCTGCTGTCCATAAATATGTACACAATTTACTTTATTATACCCACCACTGTAAGATGAGGATATATAGGTATATACGGAACACCCAAAAGAAAGCTTGAAAGACCCTAGAAAGTACATATATTTTTGATCAACGTGAAATCTTGAGTTGATTTACCCATGTCTGTCCGTCTGCGTGTCTGTATGGTGTGCGTTGTTGGCATTCTCCTGGTCGTAAAAATGAAGAAATCAACTTAACATTTAGTAGAAACATTGCAAGTTTCTGCACGCAGGTCGGTATTGAAAATGGGCCAAATTGGTCAGAGCAAAAGCATGCAGTGGAGCGTAAGCTGAACGCAACTCAGTTCTTTCTAACAAAAATTTTTGCATTTTTGCGGAAGTTATTACACTTAGAAGGCTGAAATTTTCCACATTTGCTCTTGGTCCGAAAATGGAACCAAGTGGCTGTGTCCACACCAAGCGACCAGTAATTAAATTTAATTTTTTTCACATTTTTGAGATTTAATGCTTATTTATGATAAGGCAAGCAAGACAAAACTTTTGAAACTCTTTTCTAAATGAAGATTTGTTAACTGCCTAAAAATGGGTTAATTTTAAATCGAGACACCGCGACTAATGTTTTCTAAAAAATACCAGCGATATGGGTATCAAATAAAAGAACTTGGAGAGTAGAATGCGAAAAGCATGGTGATGCGTATGCGAGATTCGGCCCCCGCCACATATAACTTTCTTACTTGTTTCTTTTTCGTTTCTTAGCAAAGATAATAGAAAAAATATTTTTCCTTTCTTGTATTGTTTTATTGTTTTGCAACTTTTGCTTTGCATCTATGGCACACATATTCGCATTTCTAAAAAAATATTACATTTTATACTTATGGTAGATACTGTAGCACGTACAATAACGTGTTTTTTTTCTTATGCGAAATATTTGAGAAAGTTTACTGCTATTTACTACCTCTATAAAAAGGATCTTTCAATGAAAGAAATTTTTTCTTTTACGACTAACTTACGGCACAAAGCAAATTTTTGTAAACGTACGTTTCCAGTACGAATTTATAAAACGTCTGTAATTATGTGTATACGCAACCATTCAAGAAAAATATGGAAAATTAAGAAAGCAAAAAGCACGCTTTACAAATCTCTGACAAGGGCGTAACGCAGTTGATATTTCACCTTTCTTTCTGTTAGAATATATCGCAACTTTGCCATGTTGACGTGCGAAGAGTCTTTCCCCGGCAATCGTTGTTTTAGTAAAGCAAAATTTCCAACTTTTACCAACTCCTTGTTAATGTCTTTCACAAGATCACAAGCGGTAAGCTTACTTCTAGAGGCTAAAGGTAGAAGATTCAGTGATATGGGCTCGTAAAGCTTTTAGCAAATTTTGGAAAATTTTTTTTTACATCACACTCATTGCCGTCCGATCTTTACCACAATCGATTAGTAAAAATACCTTATTTCTTTCCATATGAAACGCTTTCTTGACAGATGCAAAAGAAGCCATAAACTTAGCACGCTTTCACATAAAGAAGTAATAAACTTAATAAAATCACAGCTGGTGCTGTCGAACTTTAATAGTGCAACACACGATGTTTACGGGAAAGCTTACCCATTTTATTTTTATAAGAATTTATGAAAAGCGAAAAAAATTAAAATTCAAGATAAGCGTTTTATTAAATCTCGAACAAAAGGCCAGCTAAATACCTGCCTCTTTTAGTTTAGTGGTATAGGTGCTCAATATTTCAATTGGCATTTCGTTAACTTCGTTAGTAACGTTTTGTCGAAAGTGCTTAAGTGATTTCGTTTTCTTATGTATGTCTCTATGTACGTCTCTAATGTATATCTCTAATGTGTCTCTCTAACAATATATAGTATAGTTGTGGACCTATTAAAGTTCCCGACGACTTTGTAATATCATTATATCGTTGTTGTGGGGATATGTGTAACACCCGAAAGACACGTGTAAGACCCACCTTTCCTTATACCGATCGGCTCGGAATCACTTTCCCCACCACCATCTGTCTGTGTTGTTTCCTTCTGCTCGACCTACAGGCCGCAATTGTTGAAATATTTTAATAAAATTTGGTACATTAACGTGTTTTGACTCAAAAACGAATGCTATTGAAATTGATCAGCATGGGAGCACTTTTACCACAACTTCTCTTAGAAGACCTTTTCAAAAGGAGATAATATAGGATGACGTAGGACGATGTACGGTATTTAATGGTGGGCCATGGTCCCTACAACTATAAAGTTTTTACTCGTTCTCCGTTAAGTCAGTTGCAAACATTTCAAGGCTTCATTTATTCAGAGGCTCGTGGTGACACGGCCGCATTAAAGGCATTCGAAACTGGTTTTAGCAAACTTTTCGAATCATTTGACAGGAATGGGAAATAAATCAGCAATTGTTGAACGCCATGCTTATTGTCCTCTATATTTCTTTATTTATTAAGTGTTTTATTTTATGCGCATTCGCCTTATTTTATAAGCCCTTGAGAATATTTACCAAATGATTTACGTTAAAGCGCTTTCTGCTTTTTGCCGGACATTCATTCTATTTACATAATGCGGTTAAGAAGTTGCCAAATATATTAAAATATTTTTAGAGGCACTTGAGTAAACATTTATGATGGCACTTAGCAAAGTTTTGCGGTTGCGATTACGATATTAAAAGCACCACAAGACTAAAAAGAAAATTTGCGAAAATGCAATCGAAAGAGAATTTTTATGTTCAGTTGGCAAGTTTAGAGATCGTTGAAAGGAACGTTGTCGGAGAAAAGCGAAAGCGAATCGAACAAAAAACATAATTTTAGCACGCGAAATATTTGCAAATTGCTTATCTATCCGCATTTCTATCCTTCATAATGTTGCCGAAAATGAAATGCAAATTAAATGTTGAAAATATGTTTTTGTTGTTTTTAAGTTTCTCGTTATATTCCATTGAAATAATTAATGCTCAGAAAACGAACGTGGGTAAGTTAAGCTATAAATATCGCATTAAACCCGCATTAAAATTACAAAATATTGATATTTATTACGTAAACAATATGTCTGCTTGTGTGTCGGTGTGTGCGGCAATTCATTCATCTACAGCGTAAACATTTTTATGGATCACTATACGATTTTTATGGCCTTTATTTATGCATTTATGTGCACGTGTAAATCCAGTGCTTTCAGCTATGTTACGTTCTAGTTGTGAATACTTCTTTGCATTCATTCCTCTCCGTCTCTTGTATCGGAAAATGAGAAACAATACTTGGGAAAAATAGGCCAATTTGTTTGCCATTGAAAATATTTGTATGTGTATTACGAGTTTTCCGATTCTGCCTTTTGCTATTTGTTTTTGCATCGTTCATTCATTATTGGCTTTAGTTTTTCAAACATGAAAATGCTTTAGGTAAAGCAAACAATAGTCTTATGAATGCGCATTCACATCTCTATCTTAGTTTTTTTTTTTTTTTTTTTTATTTATTTCTTTTTTTTTTATAGTGCCTTTCTGGTTACTTTGTTTATTTTTATAAATAGAAATATTGCTTGAAAATAAAATTAATAGCAAGTAAGCAAGTCTTCATGAGTAAGTCTTCATTCATCTCTATACACGAGAATATTAAAAAAGATAAAGCAACAAAGTATCAACTAGGAACAGGTGGAAGCTTGTACTCGTACTTATACAGGAAAGTGATAGAAAACGCTCCGATAATTGAATTCGCAAAGCAGGCCCGCCTTTTACGCCACCATTGATCTTTTAATTTTAAGAGATTCATAGCTCACTTGGACGACATATGGACAATTGGCTTAATTTGTTTTATATATTTCTTAGGTCTTATCTGCGAGAACGATAACACGGATGTGGAGAGGATTTTCCAGCTGGCCATCAACAATGCCAATCCAGATATGGAAGATATGTATTTAAATGGCGTCTCGATTAGCATTGAGCCAGGAAATGCTTTCGAAACATCAAAAAAATTATGTAAAATGCTAAGAGTAAGTGCACGTGGGAAAGCCCTTTAAGCTACTTTGTGACTAGGAAAAGAAAGCATACGCGTATTCTGATCCTATCATTTACTTGTATTAAGTCGTATTGAATGTTTGAACACTTCTTTGACTTTATATGGCGAAATTTTAGCTTCTATCCTTCCACTTGCCTATAAGTGTGTACCTTGCCTCATACGCCGTCTAAATTGGAACAGATATTCCGTGGTTGGGGGTTTTCACAATAAATTTATTCCGCATGAATTGATTAGAAGATAGATCTGAAATTAATTTACGTGTTTACCTTTAGATAAGGATTAACAGAACAAAAAGATCCCCATTTCATTACAAATTCTTCTCTATTCAAATACTTAGCAAAATCTAGTCGCAGTTTTCGGTCCTACATCATCTTTGGCAGCAAAGCACGCTATGAGTATATGCGATGCCAAGGAACTTCCATTTATCGATACACGAGGTGATTTTGTTGTTGAGCTACCCACAATTAATTTGCATCCCCATCCTACACAGCTAGCGGTAATTTTAAAAGATTTGGTCACGATGTTAGAATGGGAAGCTTTCACCATCATTTACGAATGCGGTAATACTTCCGATCATATGTGGGGACCTATGCTACATGCTTACAAGTATTTTATTTATCGGTTTTAGGAGAATACCTACCCGTAGTCAACGATTTATTGCAAATGTACGGTCCAGCTGGGCCAACGATAGTTGTTCGCAGATACGAACTTGATTTAAATGGTGATTATCGCAATGTTTTACGGCGTATCAGAAATTCTGGAGAGACTTCATTCATAGTTGTAGGGTCTATAGAAACCTTACCGGAGCTATTGAAACAGGTGAACACCTTTGAGTTTCTATTACTTAAACGAACAAATTAACTTTAAATTATTGTCTAAATTACAATTAATTAGTGCATGATCACATTTTGCTTCCTTTTTTCGTTCAAATTCTGTCTTGGAAGTTTAGAGAGAGGGTTTACTTGCTTTGACTTTAAAATTAATAAAAACTTTAATTTTTCTCCCGCACGTGTGTGCATGAAATAAAAAAGGCTCAACAAGTTGGTTTAATGACCGGAGCTTATCGCTACATTATCAGTGATTTGGATCTTCAAACTATAGATTTGGAGCCGTATCAACATAGCGACGCAAATATAACTGGCATTCGTTTAATTTCACCAGAAAACGAGCTTGTATTGGAAGTTGCGAAAGCACTGTATGAAGAAGAGGATCCCTATGTGAATGGCAAGTAATCAAATGCCCTTTAAAGTACTAACAGAGGATATGGGATACAAATCTCTATGATGCCTTGATTTTAAATGACATCTTAATTAACTAAATTGAAGCAAAATAAGATGACGCAGTACATCTCAAGCTGTATAAACCTAACATGAAATATGCCAGCATAGAGAATCTTACAGGGAATGAAAGATGCGTCGCTAGACGACTGTCATTTCTTACATGTGCTTATTCTACTCGTTACACAGGCTAACTTAGATTCATTGTGACGGATAAAATAAAATTCAAAAGAAACTTAGAAGCCGTTGTGTATTCCGTAAAAGCTAAAGCTATGTTTCCAACTATGGCACCAACTTCGGTAGTCTAAAATATATCGAACTTAAAAGCGGAAATGCAGAGTTTCCGAAAATTGTCATAAATTAAAACGGGTTGAAAGAATGAAAAGAATCAATGATTTTTAAATAGATGCAGGAGAACGTGAGAGGGAATGTTTCCTCTTTTTGGATCTCATAATATTTTATATATTTTTTTTCTTATCGGTTTTATAACACTCAGCACAACGTATCAACAATTTTGTAAAATCTGTTAACACTTTCCTGAGCAAGCAAACGGATTGAATTACTTACTTTTAGCTTTGTCGGCCTCGCCGATACCTGTCCACTCTGTCCACTATGTGCAATTTTTGGGCTCGTAGAACATTCAGGGAATATTGAAGGTAAAGCTGATTTTGAGATATACAATACAAGCTTAGGTGATGACCGCAACTCAATTTTGAAATGGCGTCTATAATAAACAAAAAGCTTTGACTAATAATTCAAACATGGGAAAAGCTTTTACAAGATCCTTTACAAACAATGAGAGTAAGATAAACGATAAATATATAATAACTGTTTAATTAAAATTTGATCAAGAGATTGGAATTCTTAAAGCTAGTTCAAGAACAAATTATTTCGATTTCACGACCATCGACCATCATAAGTCACTAAATCCTTTTCACTTTTTACATATTGTTATGCGATACTGAGAGTGAGAGATTCGTCCCAAGACGAAAATGCTTTTTTTTTTATTTGTTATACGTTATACCACTCGTGGCAAAAGGGTATGTAAAGTTTGTCCGGGTGTCTGGAACACCCAGAAGGACTTGAGATAGACCCGCCTTTTATTGTACTGATCGATTCAGAACTATTTTCTGAATCGATTTAACCTTGCCTGTCTGTCTATGTGTCCGTCTTTCTGTCTTGGTTTCTTTTGTTCAACCACAGGCCGTAATGTGTAGGACATTTTGATGAAGTTTGGTACACTAAAGTGTTTTGGGCCAAGGACCGACGCTACCGCACGACTTTTTTTGGTCACTTTCCATATAACGCCTTAGTTTGAAAAGTCATTATATGAATAACCGTAGGATACTTAATGGTGGGCCGTACCCCACCGTAGTAGTTTTACTTGCTTTTATTTGTGTTATTTTACGTTTTAAACTTCGATAAAATGGTAAAAGGCCTGTAGACGTGATGTAAAAGAATTGCTTTTTCCACCCTCTATCAAATATTTATAGTTTAAAAATTCTCTTTTGAAACAGTTTCATGTCCGTTAACGGTTAACATGGCTTTAGTATACGATGGCATACAACTTTTGGCGGAAACATTCAAACATATCATGTTTCGTCCTGTTTCATTAAACTGCAACGATGACGTTACTTGGGACAAGGGCTATACGCTGGTTAACTATATGAAATCGGTAAGAGGCAAAGCGGGAAATATAAATATAAAACTTACTGATTGCAAGTGCATTTCTCTTTCTTATTTTCTGAGGAAATTTGCAGTTGAGCATAACGGGCTTGTCGGGTGATATTAAATTCGATTACGAAGGTTTGCGGACAGATTTTTTGTTAGAAATCATTGAATTGACAGTTTCGGGACTGCAAAAAATTGGCACGTGGAGTGGTGATGACGGTCCGTCCCTAGATCGGCCGCCAGCTTTGATGTCTTCAGAACCAGACCAACGTTCGCTAGTGAACAAAAGTTTTGTAGTTATAACGGCAATTGTACGGCAGTTTGTATCTCTTCACAAGATCGCTGTATAAAATGTTCTTAATAATCATTTATATTGCCCAGAGCGAACCGTATGGTATGTTGAAAGACTCGCCTGCTAAGTTGGAAGGCAACGATCAGTTTGAAGGCTTCGGTATTGAATTGATTGAAGAACTTGGCAGGAAACTGGGCTTTTCGTATACATTTCGCTTGCAGGAGGACAATAAATACGGTTCATTGAATCCCGTCACCAAGGAATGGAACGGGATGCTTTTGGAAATTATGGAAGGCGTAAGTGAATATTCGTATGTGTTATACAGTAAGCTCGAATGAACAACGCGTCGCTACCCTTGTTATATATGTTTGAAAAATGTAAACCCTATCATTCAAACTTGGCATGCACTTCCGGTTCTCCTATCAACACACATTACTTCCCTTCTATTTGAACAATGTTTCCTCTTTATGTTGTCCTGTGTGTTTTGGTTTTGGTTTATTCCTAAAACGTGTAATTGCATGTTTAAGCTGCCTGTCGCTGTGGTGCTTCTAATTCATAATGATAAATTAGTTTCACAGCATTTTCACAGTTATTTCAGCATTTCTCGGCTGGATGTTTGGTTTTTGCCAGTTGCAAAACCAAAATTAAACGCTAGTTTTCGGACAGCAAGCAATAGTGAAGAAAAAAAAAATGAATAAAACGAAAGGAATTAAATTTATTGTTACGCAATCCAGCAAACGCGACAGCGCTATAAATATGTCGTGCTATGCTAGCGTAAGGCATAACTATAATGAAAGAAGTGTTGCAGCATTTTCTATGTATAAATAAATCATTGTAGGCTCTGTAAATAAAGGAGATCAAGCATATGACCGTCCAATACATTATAACTAAAAGTCAACGTACGAACTTACATATATAAATCTCTGTAGAGCAGAGACTCCTATTTGTAGGACGAAGCCGGTTATTTGACTTAACCTAAATTAATGGAAAGAAAGAAAGGCCATTTACTTTCCTAAGCAATATGCTTTAGGCAAATTTTGCTAATGTATGTGCGTAAGCGGACAGGAGAGAGAACACCTATAGATAAACCAAATTTCGTTATTTGTTTTAGTCGTGAATGTCTGGTACATACATAGCACACGGCGTTCTCAACAAGCAATTATACGCTTTACAAGCGTTTGAGAGCTTGTACACATATTTACCAGCTAAAGTATCTAACAACACAAGCAAAATGCAACATTCGCAAACACACATAATACAATTTACCCAAAAAGCGCAAAAGATAAGAGTTAATATAGTAAAAACATTAAGGACCATTCAATCAGCCCTATGGGATACAAATATAAATTAAAAATACTAGTTAAGCGCTAACGAGTGTTAGTTAGTGGACGGCAGAAGTCGGAATCTACAAAGAACTCTGTTTTTTAGATACATTTTCGAGTTTGTGAGCGCAACATGAAGAGGAGACAGACAGACATTCAAAAGTTTATTACCCGAATAACTTTCATGCTGCAACTAATGAGGGCAACGATAAAGAAATATTTAAAGTCAACTCTCTTGTACTACACAAAGTGCTAAGCTCTAACCAGTGTTTGCTGCGTATTCAAGAGCACTCTCCTATTGCATTGTATAGGCTGAAAAGGCGGCTTCAGAATGCCGAAGAATCTGATTAAATGATTTCTGGGACTCTCCTGCCATTATAAAATACTTTCCGATATTTAGAATTCAAGAATTAATTTAAAAATTTTGCGGAAACCTTTGCCATCATTATATGATCCATGCGATGCGCATACTGGTATGATTTAATTTCCTATTTAATTACAGTAATAGTTTTTTGAAGTTTGATTAAATTATAAAATATTTCTTGTTTATGTAAATATTTGCGTGAACCACAACAACACCGCGTCTTCACGTCAGCAAATAACTGAGAATCAAATTCTCTAAAATCTTTAAAAATTTCTCGAAGTAGTTGAAAATTTATGGCTTTCATTAAAATAAATTTGCTTGCGCAGCAGATCTCATAACAATTATGCAGAAGGTTTTCTTATATTAGTTAGAAAATTTCACCTTAACCGTAAAAAGTTATTGAATTTAGTATTTTGCTCGCTGTAAAGTAAAAAACATGAAACCGTATATGAGTTAATGCGTTCTAACGTCACTAATAATTTTAATTCACTATCTGGTAAGAGCTTGTGCCCCGAGAATTTGCTCATCTCTGTGCATCTAAGTGCCATCTAATGAAATTTCTGCCAATAGTTATTTA
This sequence comes from Glossina austeni, assembly GCA_000688735.1. Classification (NCBI taxonomy): domain Eukaryota; kingdom Metazoa; phylum Arthropoda; class Insecta; order Diptera; family Glossinidae; genus Glossina; species Glossina austeni. The sequence goes on along the minus strand of KK502708.1, from coordinate 68,526 downwards.
ATATGTGTACGTATGTGTAAGTAGTTGCGTTCCGGTTCTTGTCGACCTTTTTCATAATATGTTAAATGAATTTGTCCTGTGCATGTGATGTAGAACAGTGAATAGCGAGGACAATTAATTGATTGTGAAATTGTGATGCATGTGTGTGAGCATATGTTAGTTTACTTATTTCAATAACACAACAATCACACAAGACAAAGACAATTTCACAATAAAAGTTGTTCACAGTTACTCTCATGCATTCAAACTTAACGTACTAATTGAATAATTTGTTGAGTGCTTTTTGCTGCTTAACCATTCTGAGATGCCTTTTGAGTCTTATTCCCTCCTATCCTATCACAAGTGCTTTAGTTAAATTCTTTAGTATTTCCTTTCAGCGAGCCGACTTGGGCATAACTGATTTGACTATGACCTCAGATCGGGAGAGTGCTGTTGATTTTACAATTCCTTTCATGAATTTAGGTGAGTCCTTCTCCTCAATCTCTTTCACGAGCGGAAAGTGTATGCTTGTGTTTTATGGGGCGCATTAATAACGTATAACAAATAAGTGCTTTTTTACGTAACTTGTATGTAACTCATACGCCGTGTTGATAATGTTAATGTACGAAATTAATGATGAATGAATGGATTTAAGAATTTTGAAATAAGTCCGCTATAAAGCAGCAGATGAGCTGAACGTACATAGGGAGAGATTTTCAACAGTGTCTCACTTTCATTGATTTCTGTGAGGGACTAAGTCTTGTTAAAATTTAAACGTAGAGACATAGACAAGGCTTGCAAATTGTCTGCAATCGTACAGTAGTGGTGAACGAAGCTCGAATTTAAGTGTTGTAGATGCTTATGTAAACATAGAGTTCAGCAGCAGTCATTTCTCTTTTATCTAATTTTTCTTATTTCCTTTTATGCTTGACTTTTGCGCTCTTTAGGTATTGCAATATTGTTTCGCAAACCAATGAAAGAGCCACCAAAACTATTCTCATTTATGTCACCATTTTCCGGTGAAGTGTGGTTATGGTTGGGTATATCCTGTGTAAGTGTTTCGCTTAGCATGTTCATATTGGGACGCATTTCACCGGCTGAATGGGATAATCCGTATCCATGTATAGAAGAGCCCACCGAGCTTGAAAACCAATTTAGTTTAACTAATTGCTTTTGGTTTTCTATTGGCGCTCTACTACAACAAGGCTCTGAATTAGCGCCTAAGTAAGTACACTAATCACGTACATAATTGCGTTCCTGTATGTCTGCTTGCATGACAAGCATTATAACAGGTCAGGTATCATGTGCGAAACTGAGTGAGTGTTATTCTATATATATATGTACATATATACGTTTGTCACTTTCAGAGGATTTTCGACGCGTTCTGTGGCCTCATTTTGGTCATTCTTCATACTAATTATGGTTTCATCGTACACAGCTAATCTAGCGGCCTTTCTAACGGTAGAATCACTTAGTACACCTATCGAGAATGTTGAAGATTTAGCCGCCAATAAGGGTGGCGTTAATTATGGCGCTAAGCTTGGTGGCAGTACTTTTAATTTTTTTCAGGTAAATTCTCTGCAAAATCTTTGGCAATTTTATCGCAGTACTTTTCATTTTATGTATACGATGGGTTGCCGTTCCTTGCATAAAACTAAGAAATCTATGTTTCGAAGAACCTTAAGAGAATATTTCTTTAATGGTCAGTGTGCAAATCCAAAGTAGATGTGATCCTATTTAGCTATTTGTCTGTCTGCTGTGAATCTGTCCATATGTGCTTTCAATCGTTCCTAAAAGCATTTGCTTGTAATGCATTTATTTTGCGGATATTGAATAATAATTTTTTTTTCTTTTAATTGCTGCGGTGACGGCTTTAGGGTGCAAAATTTCCCACCTATCAAAAAATGTACGAGTTTATGGATTCTCATCCTGAGTATATGACATCAACGAATGCCGAAGGTGTTACACGTGTGGAAAATGAAAACTATGCATTTTTAATGGAATCCACAACCATTGAATACATTACCGAACGACGTTGTACTTTAACCCAAGTTGGTACTTTGTTGGATGAGAAAGGTTACGGTATCGCCATGAAAAAAAGTAAGTAAATGTGTGCTTGCGAATGCATAAATAACTGCGTACTTTATAGGAGGCTTAGTGTGTAGACGATGAATTATACTCTGAGCACTTTTCTCACGTACGAGACTACGGAAAAATATCTCTTTCTTTCTCTCTCTCTCTCTCTCTCTCTCTCTCTCTCTTTCTTTCTCTTTCTCTCGCTCATACGAAACATCAAGTTTATAAGTTTATTAAAACGTAGTTTAATAATTTACTGCTAGGAGTTTATTATTACGATTATTAGCGAGGGGAGACTGTTAGTTAGTTGGGTTGGCTTTCATTTTACACACTTGGTTAGAATTGAGAACATTTTAGTTTTATTAACTTATTAGCGTTCAATTACATTTTACTTAAATGAATCACTGAATAGCTGTTTCATATACTATAACTTTCAAAATGAAGTTTACCCGAAACACTTTGCCGATAATGCATGACGCAGTAGCGCATGTGAATTGAAAAAAAACGCCGTTTTTCTGGAAGCTGTGTTCCTTAAGTACTTTTTGATTTTTTCAATCGCCTTGTAAAGCAGTGCGATGGCATTAGTTGCATATGAATGGATTATGAATTTGGAATTTCTGTGAGTTGGGCTGTTCGCAAAATCATTTCGCTTTTTGCTCAAAATAAAGTATCGAGCGGTTTTTAATGATTTCGTAGGGATCCCACGAGTTGTCTTGTCGTTACTAGTTTTTCAATTGGCCTTCCAGATCGTGAGGCATTTCCAACGGAGCGAAATTTTGTGAACCAATTTTGGCAATCACGATGTGGCAGCACATCCTCTCCATATACATTCAACCTACGCTCAACTGTCCGTATTTCACAGACCATTAAGCGAAAACGGTTACTTGGCATGGAATGACAAAAACGCCTTCATAAACAGGTCTCGTGATCGTAATGCGACCTACGTGTGAATTTCGCTCTGAAAAAATTCACAAAATAACGAAACAAAATGACTTCCCGTTATGTGTCCCGGAAAACGAGAAGAAATACAATAAATAAATGGGCAGTTTTTCCTAACAGGTTTTCAATGATAGATTGCCTGAAATGCGACTTTGCCTAATGAGAAAAGGAAAACGATCTTGAACACAACCGAAAGCTTTTTTTCCTCAGATTTTTGTTACAAAGGAAAGTGCAGTCAACCTTCCTATAACGCGATTAATTCGTGTCGCGTTCTAAGGAAAGCGTATATGGAAACCGCGCTATAAGAAAGTTAGAATTAGTGCAGATCAGATTGATTCGTGTCGCGTTGTAAGGGAACCGCGTCGACTGGAGCTCAGAAGAAAGTAAAATCGCTTGTTAACCAGTTTAATTGGTTCTGCGTTGTATGACGCGCGTGACTGGATTCGCGCCTGACACACAGCCATCTGCCATAGTCTTCCTTATCTCTGAATTTGTCTTCAAGAGACATAGGCTTTCTTTTTAACTGTTTGCTTATTTATGTTTAGTTTGACGTTATGCAAACCTGCAGTTAACAATTATTTTATTGTATGTATAATTATATTACAAGAAGTAAAAAAAATAAAAAATACTACCTACGGTAATGTCTAATGTTGTCCAATAACACACACAAATTAAACGAGCAAAAGTCAGTTTATTGAGCGCTCATCGAGCTGTGTAGGTCTGCCCGGCATTGATGAAGAAAAGTGGAACAGCGAAAGTTCGATTTAGGGAAATTCGCTGATAACTGAAATTGAAAAATGGTGATGCACTTTCATCAAAAACAAGGGAGTTCCCCGCTAATTTCGCTTGCAAAAGTTTTACACATCGACAAACTCATGCTATACAAAAGTTTCTCAATTCTTAAGTTGATGGAATGTTGTTGAACGGAAACCGCGTCATAGGAGTACTGCGTTATAGGCGAGCTCTCGCAATTTTGCCTCCGCGTTATACGGCAACCGTGTTAAAAGGGAGTTGCGTTATTGGAGGGTTGACGCTATTGCAATTTTTAAATTGTCGTGTGCCGACGCACTTGTGGACATAGAAAAGCCGAATAACTGCTACATGTTGTGAGCAAATATTGACTTTTGGTCCGCACATATTAATTGTGCTATACACGAAAGGATACATTTTTTATATCCGTAGATATAATTCTTGAGGAGGACTGTATTTGTTTGTATTGCAAATTTTTAAAGAAAAGCGTAAAATTAGTGCAAGTGTTATGTTGTTCCATACCTCTATATATAGATTCTCCATATCGAGATGTCCTCAGCCAAGCCGTCCTGCAGCTGCAAGAACAAGGTGTGCTTGTAAAAATGAAGACAAAATGGTGGAAGGAGAAACGAGGCGGCGGTGCGTGTACGGTAAGTTTTTGCCTGGAGCAAATTAGCGAACGCTAAATTCGCTTTAAAGCGAATCTCGAATGCCACCCCATCACATTTTTCGAACGTTTTAACGAAATCTCGTCATTTCTGATAGGTGCACAGTCGATATTGTTCAAGTTGTCGTTATAGCTGGCAATGAACTCTGGCTCATTATTAGAGTAAAAATGATGAAGAAACGCGTTTTGATAATTTCGGTTTTTAGTCGTTCCGTCCTTAAGTCAAATACTTATTTTGCAGAGCTTAGCCTGTTTAATAACTGCATTTGGTTTGTTGAATAACAAAACGCAAACTACCTGGAAGTGTCCACATCAATCACAATCGTATTCAAAAGCGGTGTTATGCTACATATTCTGCGCTCAAAAAGTAAGACCAATTTAAGTTTGGGTACTCCTCCTGCAATTTCAGGTGTTTTTGCGAGTAGCTTCACGCAAACGACACATAACACGTAGCAGTTTGGCCCGGCGGAAGGAATTTATATAGTGAACAACATCATGATAACCGAAGAAATGTCGAAAAAATATCACTTTGATTTTTGAGCGGTTATGGTTCGGATTTTCCGGTGTTGGCTCACCTTTCGCACGATATTCGCTCGTTTGGTAGGTTGTCTCCGGGTCATGTGCGTGGTTCCAAGTCTCATCTCCGGTAATAATGGCCGATTCGTAGTCAGAAATCATTATCGCACTTACGTTCTAAAAATTGGAAAAACTGCGTTTTGCGTTATAGGAAACCAAGCGCGGCTGAAACATTAATAACATTTATGGTGTGAAATTCGACACAGACGTATACCGCAGTGCTATCAGTTTAAAAAATATATATTTGTGGTATTCTCTTTGGGCACAGTATTATTTTAGAAGACCTTTAAGACGTGTTTTGTTTTTTTCAAATCTAATCTTTGATGCTGGTGGATATGCAGACTTTTAATAAGATTTTTCAAATTCATGCATTCATTCAATCCACTATCATTGAGCCTGGTGCGTGTAAATGTAAGCATCGTAGACGGCACTAATCTATAATCTAAAATATGTGAAATTTAATACTCAAGGGCGTGGAAAGCGATAGCGGAGCTTTGGCTTTAGAAATCAGCAATCTTGGTGGCGTATTTTTGGTACTAATCGCTGGCTCCTTCTTTGGCTTATTTGTGTCCATTGTGGAAATGATTTGTGGTGTTAAGCAGCGTTGCGATGAGAATAAGGTATTGCAAAAGATGTCATGCGTCATCCCTAAGAGCCCGATTGATTTCAAGCCGTCCACTTTTTTCCAATGTTTCTCACCTTTTTTGCGAACGATTGGATCGATTTGATTTTTTTTCTCGTACAAACAGTCTTCACTTTTTAATGCTTTGTTCTATAGCTTTTTGTTTATGTATATATATATATATATATATGTTTATATATATGTATATATAAGCGAATTTATTTACCCTTTGTTTCTTTGATATGAAAATGATGCCATCGTCTAAATTTGCAAACTGTAAAAAAACAACAACAACTTCAAAATATATCGCGGTCCAAAAACAAAACTATAAATGAAAACTATTTTCTTCAACACTTTTGTTATTATCCTTGCATTCTTAAAAACACTTGCGGCTTAATGACTTTTTATTTGATTGACATGCGTTGACAAAAACAAAAACAAAAAATAAACAAAAAAAAATAAAAATCGTGTCAAACTGAAAAAAAAAAAAATTATGGAATGAATAACAATCGCTTAACACAGCAAAAAGCGAGTTCGGACTCAGCTGCAGAGCTTGGCATGGCCAATGTTGGCGGAATATATGCGGTATTGCTGGCGGGCAGCATTATAGCCGTTTTTTGTGGTATTGTGGAGTGGATTTGCGGAATTTACAGCACTGCCCAAGCCAACAAGGTATTCAAAATCATTTAAAAACTTTACTAAGCGTACTAAGCGTAAAATTGTGTGCGTTCACTTTAACGTAATATAAACAAAAACGAATGAAAACTCATCGAGATGTCGTTTTTATTATTAACATATAACGGGCAGACAGCAAAGCAAAAAAAAAAAAAAAGGAAAAGAAATTCAAGGTTTTTTTTAATGCATGCAACTAAGAATAATTTTCAATATAACGACATAATCCTACACTTGTTGTTGTGCAATTTCCTTGCCTTCTAGAGAATCGTAGTCCTTTTTAATTTAAATATTTATAATAATTATGAAATTGTTATTGTTTTCTCTTTTGTTTCCCCGCATTTCCTTTGCTCTAATTTTCATAACTTTTCCTCCGAAACTAATGGCAGTTTATGCTGCGTTCATATGCATAACAAAATGAAAAAGTAAACAATTTACGATTTTTGCTTCCTCGCTAGATTCCCTTCAAGACTGAACTTATGGAAGAAATACGTTTTGTTTTGAAATGCTCTGGCAACACTCGGCCAGTGAAATATCCCAAACCATCAAGCAGTGCTAGTTCCAGATCCAAATTTTCTGTTTCATCGAAAGACTCCTCTTCTGTAACCGTCGATTCTTTGGCAACCGACGATCAACAATTACAAAAAAGGAAAAAATAATTTCGCATCGAGAGTACAATTTCAAATAAATGAATTCACAAATCCTTAGCAGTCTTCTTTATTCGATGAATTGAATTTTACAACAAGCAACAAATGCCTTATCTAAGCTAATTAAAAACTTACACGATTTGCTATTTTTGGGAAGTTGTGGTGGTATCTTAGGAAAGCCCTCTGTTTCAAACCCAGTTAGGAAGGGATATGCATATCGTGAGAAGTTCATAAATTTCAGATGCAGAATAAGCTTGAAGACAGAAAAAGTGCAGTTGACAAAGCAGCAGTTGAACCAACGCACAGTCACAGTTGGCCGGGGCAGAGTATCAAATATTTCCTACATGACTTTGCTTAATATAAAATTTTATCACATATATGCATATGTGTACGTAAGATTCTATTCTGGATCCTTTTTTTATCATAACGTATTAAGGAAACATGGACAAATTTTTGTCAACAAGAAATTACTCTGTGGCCTTATCAAGGCTTATTTTTTGTAACAATGCTTATACGGGAAGGAATTAAAAAAATGGTGTCGTCGTGAGCAAACATTCCAATGATTTTCTCTGAAATACCGTATCTAAGCACACTTTCAACCAGTCTCGATAAGGGATGTGGGCGTAAAAATAGTCCGAATTAGTTTACTTTTGGTAGCAAATGAAATATGAAATTCCATCGAAATAATTCGAAACCGGGTCGCTTAGGTTGAAAAAAAAATCAATGCCAGTATTAGGAGGAAAGATAGACAAACATAGACGTAAATATTTCAGAAAATAATTCTCAAGCCATTGCGTACGTTCGCTTATACTTAAGCCCTCCTTATATCAGACGTATATAGCTATAGGACATAAAAAGTTGCCTGTTCCGAGGGAAAGAGAGCAAAGATTCTCATTGATATCGTCAAGTGTCGAATTATTTGCAATGAAAGATTACCCGCATGTGCCATATTTGATCTAAAGAAATGCAAGGATCTTTTTGAGGTAATCTCAAATGGCTATTAGATTTAAGTGTCGCGGTATGGGTTTCATTCAAAATTGAAATAAGAGTTTTTTTTTCAAAATCCGTGTTAATTTCTCAGCCGCAGGACAACTGCAGTCCTTTTTGTAACTTACGTTTAAAGGGGAACGACAGAATTCCAGTGGAACTTGATTTATTTATTCCATGGCAAGAGCATAATCTTCATTCATTGTTATTATTATTTTAGAATGGATATAGGATATAGGAAGTTTCTACCATTTCACAGATTTAAAGAGGAAATTTCTCATTTAACAGGTTTAACGGGAAAATTATCTCTGCAACAGCCTTTTTGTTATCTTTTGTTCATCTTGTCAAACGTCTTCTTTTAAGTTTTCTTTCAATATTTTTAAATTTTTCTAATTTTTTTTTCGCAATTATTCACTTTCTCAAACTTCTTTGTGCACTTGCAAAATGGCTTTGATTTTTCGCGAAAAACCCTTAAGCTCGTTTTTTCCCTTACAAGGTTTATAAAAAACTACTATGTGTGGAGAATACAGAGAGCGCAGAGTTGCACTAAATTGCAATGCTTCGAAGTCTGTTAAAGTGGTACGAATCCTCGCTTTTGTCTTTGATTGTGTTACTCTAGCGGCCTATAGAGGTTGATGGCAAAAACGCAGCTTCCGTGACCACATTGCCGGCAAGTTGTTTGTGCCTTCAATAAACAGATGGCATAAACGGTTGTTTTTAATTACCTACATACCTACATATACAAATTCGCATCTGCAGCTCTTATTATCTATAAAGCCAGTTGTATCTTTTTTTAAAACATTTTTCTTTCCTTCTCTTGCCCTTAAGAGCCAGAAAAAAAACTATAAAATATCTTTGCTTATTAAGGAGTTAAATCGGCGTTCGATTTTTCCCAACTACGTAGGTGTACATAAAACGAATATGGGTTTCAGAGAAATTGAAAAGATTTTTACTCGATACAAATTGAAAATTCCAAACAAGTGTGGGCAGTTTCTATCATAGGTGTTTTCCCTTCGCTTTGTGAAATACGATTTCAAGAAATCGTAGATGGCAATCTTAAGAAATGCCAACCGCACAACCTCAACAAGCGAAAATCTTAATCAGCTGCCTTGAAAAGTGTTTGATGAATAGAAACGTCTAAGATGAATGGAAATATTGTTAATATTACTATTGTTATTAATTTAGCCAGAGATCCTAAGAATGAAATCTTAAAGCACTAGCATCTAAGGCTTTGGGCTTTATTAAAAACTCCAGCGCCTTCCCATTCTACTTCTCTTCGGCAACTCAGGTGAATTGAATAGAAATATATTCGTCTGTGATTCATAAAAAGTGTTGTTACGACTCATGATCAGACGATGTCACAGATGATGAAGTTGGGTCTGGTATTCGATATCGAGTGAGTTTCTGGGCGGCTTCGGATTTTTAATTTTTGCTTCAATCGACTTTTTCATACCGAATAAAGTGATGAACATTTGGAAGTGAACCAGAAACTTTACAATAAGTTCGGCATTTTTCTCAGGTTGTCTTCAGTTATCTTGTGTCGCCAAATTGACACAAAAAAGTATAGCTAAACAATACAGTCCCACTGCGGGATAGGTCTTTACAAAAAACGAATCAATTTTTTTGGATTTTTCTGCTAGCCGAGCAGAAGGTATGAATGACAAACGATAACGGGCGTATATGTCACTTTGGCATATCTAAAAGTAAATGGATAAAATGAAGGAAACTATAAATGCCTGGATTCCACTGAAAAAGCAGAGTAATAAATTTGACGCTGCATGTGATGCTTGCATTTATTTTATTCGTTTGTTCACTTGAAAAGACATTTATTGGGAAAATATTTTTCATCATTTTCTACAACTTTTTCCCATCTTTCTGGTAAATGGCAATAGCGGGTCGAAAGAACGATATTGATTTGGCAGCGACCCAATTATCCACCTATTTTCGCACTTCTTCAGCCTTTCGAAACCATGCTGCATCGGTCTGAACATGTGGTAATCAGAAGGCGCAACGTCTGGTGAGTACGCTGGATGTGGCAAAGCTTCCTATTCGCGCCTTGACAACTCTTGCAACGTGTGGCCGAGCGTTGTTGTTGGGCAAGAGGACGACTTGGCATCTGTTAATCGCCATCGCTGGTCTCTTTGCGACAATACATGATTAAATTTGTTCAACTGGCGTCTTTATAGCTATGAATATTCCGCTTCAGTGCCGATGTGGGTGACTCTGCTCGACTAATGCATGACTTTTTGCGCGTGGGATTATCGCAATAGATCCAGTTTTCATCGTCAGTCAGAGTACGCCACAGAAAATTCGTTCTTTTTTACCTGGCAAGCAACGAAACTTTGTTGCTGAAACTGTTTCTCTTTCGCGTGTCGTTTGGTTTGTTGTACTAGAAAGTACTGTGAAAGTGTAGTACAGCTTTGATTTTCAATTTAAATTAAGTAAAAAGCTTCCATTTTCTCTGATAACGCTGCGTGACTACGCCCGTCTTGCTTGCATGCGATACTCGTATAATGTATTCTACGCATCGAGAGGCGATAATTATCCAAATTTCTATTAAATTGGATTTGAATTCAGAAAAATTTTTCACCTATGTTCATATATATATTTTATTAGTGGCAAAGTGCATTTCAATAAATATAAGTATCATGCAGTCAAACATTACGGACATCAGAAAAACGCCATGATTCAGTTGATCATCAACTAGGACGAATAAGCCCTCATTTACAAAGTGTGCAGATGTTTAATAATCTTCGACTTTAGGGTAGAAGTGCTCACCCCAAGGTCGATCAAGTTATAGTTCTCATTACGTTGTTCCCGCAATCCTCAGATAGGAAGGTTCTTACCATAATTTGGTCTGTAGGCATGCCGTCCCGAAGCTTATGAATAAAAGATAGATTTAGCATAACTCGCCTGCTTTCAAGAGAGGGTAACTTTATAACCTTTAAACGATTCCTATTTCTTTATGGTGGCGGGCGGATGTTAGTAATCGAGGACAAACACCGCAATCGTGTTGTGGATCCTCCTATGAAATACTTTTCAACGAATTCCTTTTATTTTTATATCCCACGTTCTCTCCTTTTTTTTTTTGTCGATTATTTAAACTGAAGTCCTCGTGCAATAATAAGGCGATGTATAGCTAACTACTAGCTGTACTAACCCGTACACAAATGAATAAATTTCGTTTAAGGCGGAAGAAATACTCGCAAGAGCCCTGCATGATGCTGTTGAAGTTTACACTTCACTTTTGACTTTAACTTCTTGCACTCATAAAGTAAGGAGTGCGTGCGAGAGATGAGTGAGTTAGCTTTCAAAAGATTTATGATGGATACCTTATAAAATAATATGTTTGGTTGTCTTTATGCATGCACTTTGACATCCTGTAGTTTTACATTTATCTTATTTTCCTCTTTTTCACTACTTTAAGTAGATTTACTGGAGCGCATTTAAGCACCTTGCGCATTATTTGTAACAAAATCTGAATTGATATCAGATTTCCTGCAAATTTGTGTTACTTGCTTCTGTACACATATTTTTCATACACATACTCACCACCGAAGGATGGAGGTATACTCCTTTTTTCATCATGTTTGCAACATCCGAAAGGCCGCTTCAGAGACCCTACAAAGTATGTATGTTCTTGATGGGTCTAAAATTCTGAATCGACTAGGCCATGTCCGTCTGTCCCTCTGCGTAATGTCTGTTGTAAACATTCTCCAGGCCACAAAAATGAAGCTGTCGACTTAAATTTTGGCAGAAACATTGGAAATTCTTGCACGCAGATTAATATTGAAAGTGGGCTAAATCGATCGAAGAGCACGCCTACAGTACCAGGTAAACTGAGAGAACCACTGTTTTTCAATGGGGTTTAAAGCCCCATAAGCTATGTAAATTCTTAGTTAGCTTAAAATTCGAAATGCACCTACACATGTCCGTCTGTTCGTCTGCCCAATCGCGTAGTAAGAGTGAAAAATGTTTTCCCGTTCGCAAGAATGAAGATGTAGCCTACAAATTTGCCAAAAGATTTGAAAGGATTCGCGTAGGACGCCCACAGGGCTATGCAACAGAAGCTGTGCGCACGTTTGCTTTCCTGTACATAAGAAAAAACCAGTCCCTTTTAGGGTAACTGTAATGAGTATGAAAGACTCGGGCACGACGGCGTACAATTTTCTTATGTGTTTTTTTGTATATCAGATACTTACGCCCGTAGAATATCTGTGAAACTAAAGAATTATTTAATAATGAAAAGTCGGTCACGGTGATTGGTTTTTGCATTTAATTTTTCTTTTTTATTTTGTTCTCAGTTATAATAATACACAATACATACACACATTTCATAGACATTTAGAATGAAAGATAGAGATAGTGATAGAGAGGGTGAGGGTGAGGGTGGGGGATAGAGAAAGAGGTGAAAAATGTAAATTTTATTAATTAATTTTTATGTTTGCATGTAAGTGGTTCTATATATATAATCAATTGAATATATATTTTTAGTTTTTAATTTTTTTGTGTGTTACGTACTTAAAATAATGTCTATTTTCTTTTTTTTTTTGTTGTTGTCATGTATACCGTATATAAGAACATTCTGGCAATATATTCATATTTGTTACATATGTGTACATATACATAAATATATTTATGTATATATATGTATATATATATATATATATATATATATATTATTTTTTTCTTATTGGAGTTTAACTTTAATTCCTGAAATATGTTGATTTATATTCTGTTGTAGTAGTAGTGTAGTTCTGCTCGAATTAATACAGTTGCAATTTTTTATTTATTTGTTTATTTATATTGTTAATCGTTATTATAGTGTAAGTTTTTTGATGTAGTGTCGGTGGGTGGACATAAAAGCAATCGATACAAATAGATTAATGTCTAATATATATTATATGGGTAGATATATATTTTTTATATATATGTAAATATTTATTTATTTATGTATATATATATATATATATATATATATATATATATTTATA
>KK502708.1:0-55498 GCA_000688735.1 Glossina austeni | reverse complement strand
AAGATTATCATGTATATATATATATATATATATATATATATATACATATGTATATATATACGTACAATGTGTAGCTCGTACTATTCATTTCTATAAATCTTGTTCAGCATTATTTTATTAATTAGGTAAAGTTTTTATATATAGTTTTTGTATACATTTTAGCATTTTTATGTCGTTTTGATCATATTATAGATTATCGTTTGTTTGTATAGAAAGATTAAGAAAAAAAAACACCAACTTATACATATACTAAAAAGTATTAAGCTTAATAATGCATATAATGTTGGAAATGATACTCAACGCCACAATACACAAGCATAAGTTACATCCATGCGTCCATATGTATGAATTTGGCCTAATAAATGCTTAATACTTTTTAGACTTATCTAATATATCAAAATGCTTCAGTATTGTTTATATTATTTTATGTTTTATATAAATTTTAATTTTAAGCGTATTTTTATTGATTACTTTGTTTTTTTTGTTTTTGGTTTTATTTCATTTTCAATTTATTGGGTTCCGTTTCAAAATACCCGTACGTACCTTGACGCTATTGAGGGAAACCATGCGCACATAAGTAGATAAACCATATACCCATAATAGAGAGTATTTCTTTGCTCCCTTAATATTAAAAATACCTGAAACCGGCCTTCGCAACACCAGAGCAACACATGGTGGAACAGGACATCGGCAAGCGCGTGCAGGCAACTGTGATGGCACGGCTTGCATTCTTCAGGGCGTCAGGATCCTGCTGTAGCGGCAGTATCCACCGCAACAATTTACTTGGATACGTGCTGTTCACGCTACTGACAGGAAGGAAGACAGACGCGCGTTACTTAAAAAAATTTTTTCCATCTACCGCCAATTTATTGCAAACACTACATTAGATTGTTAATCTAAAGTGGTTCAAACATATTTTACAATAGCTCGCTCGCTTTGTGGTGCTAGCAAAGTGTACTACATCAAAAGCCTTCCCCTTTGAATGAAGCTATTCGTACTGATCCCTACCAGAAGATAAGCAACCAATTTGAACCATCATAGCAAGAAAAGGGATGTCTTATTAGTTAGCATAAAGAATGGAAAGAGAATTCGCGATACCTTCCAAAAAAAAGTTTGAAAACCCCCTATAAGCCTTTCTAATGAAAGATCTTTTTATCACTTCTTTATAACGAACAACGGCGGATAACCAAATCACTTCGTAATCTCTTAAAGTAAATTCTGTGAATATTTGCCTTTGTATTAAGACAAATGAAAAGAAGAGGTAGATAGGAAATAGGATGTGTGTACGTAAAGAAAATATTGAAATAACTGTCGGTCCAAAATTTCGTGTTTGCAAGCACATATTAGAAAAACTCTAGTCAAAGTGAACAACAATGAATTAAATGAACATGAGAAGAGAAACACTCCCTCCAGGGCAACTTGTTTTATTCAAGTGAATCTAACCACTTAATTAATTAAATTTTCGGTTCAAACACACATCGCTTGTCGGTAAGCAGAACATTCAGAATTCAAAAAATTTTATGATTTAAATATAAGTCAAATAAATATTTGAATTAAATTTGTACAGATTGTGAATATAATCTGTTACGGAACAAAGGAAAAGTTAAGCCTTTTAGTTAACTTAGAGCAGGAATAAGTTCGCTTAAAGTAAAAGATTGTAAAGCTGTAAATATTTCACTCCATGTGGCGGAGTTTAATCTGCTTTTCCCTTAATTTAAAATACTTTTATTTTCAACTTGAATAACTGTTTCAATAAATATCCGTCGGTCAATGATTGAAAATAAACGCACGTCATACGTGCATACATACGTGCTACACTTATCGAATATTGGCAATGTTTATATACGCATATGCATATGTGTGCTCTTTTTTTTTTTTTTTTGAATAATTTATTATTAAATTTACCGTTTAGTAGCCATTAAATTTGCATATTTACAAGAATAACAAAAACGTTTTTGTAAAAACATTACAGGATTTGTGATTAGGTGACTGATCGTATGATGGGTGTATTATCAATTGATTGCATTTTAGATTTGCAAAATAGGCGCGCGTCTGTCTCCTGCTACTCGGCAGCATATTTACAGTGCATTTCTGCCAGAAAAGTAAATCTTTACCACAGTAAGGACAAGGGCATACGTATTTTGGCGCTAGAAATATTGGTACGGGGTATGCATTAGGCTTATAATAGAAACCCTTCTTTTAACCAAAGGTATTTTAAAACCATTTAATGCCTTGTGGATACAGCATATAATGGTTTTCTTGCTGACAATAACTTGAAAACTCGTCAAATTTGCTGAAATGACTTAAATGGTGCCCGAACGTAAGTAAAAATATACTCTAGGAAAACTTTCACTGTTCGTCATGCCTATTTTCGGATAAGAAGGTTTAACTAGAGACATGAATTTCATTGATTATAGAACTATCTAATCTGTTAATAAGCAGTTGGAACTCTTTAACCATGTTGGAAATTAATCGATGGAGGAAAGAGGACATGACTAGAAAGCTTCAGGGTTTTTACCAACAAGGACTACGACGTTCGATAAAGATCAGCTCAATTTTAACAAAACAAAAATAATCAACTTGTGCATCTACGTACGCACAATAACGGTTTGATTTTTTTCGCAGAGATGTCTCAAATAAGCGACAACAAGTAAGAAAATTGCATATGGTCGTGACCGTACATTTTTCTATCTATCACTGCCATCCTGAAAAGTGTAGAAAAAAGGAAAAGAACCTAATTTTCATACTCCGTAATAATAATAGGTGGGCTCGGCTAATTTTTTCTATTTTTAGAATGAAAGCATGATGTATGTGTTGTACTTTATGAGTGACAAGCAAAAAACATGAAAAGCAACGGTATTCACAGCTTTAGGCGTGCTCCGTAACCGGTTTGGATCATTTTCAAATTCTTTCGCAAATATGTTAGCGATATGTTCTTTTTGGCAAATGGGAGAATGCTAACACAGACACAAAACAATTGGACAACCGAACATGCTTTGGTGCATCCCTAACATGAAAGTGACCAAGATTTTGGCCAGGAGAACGATTACAACAGACATAACATAGACGCACGGACGAGCAGATGGGTGCTTAGATCGATTCGGAATTTGACTTTGGTCAAGATTATTTATATAGTTTGTGCGGTCTCTAAAGCTTCCTTGTGGGTGTTGCGAATATTTTGACGAAACAAACGTACCTCACATCTTCTTGTGATGGGTATAAAAATAGCGATAATTTTCTGTCTATCATTTATTGCTTAAAGCATTTACTAATTCCAAGTCTAAATGTTCTTCATGAACAGTTCATGCGTACATTTGTTTTATTGCGAGTTAGTTCTTCACTTTGCTGGAATAGAGTCGAAACCAAATTAAAAAACGCTGTTGTTTTCTAAACCCTTCAAAAGGCATCGTTCATGAATAGAACGTAGATCCACCATTGTATACCAACTGAAATATTGCTTTACTAACAATTTATGATTTGTTTTTTAGTTATTTATGTGTCGGGTTTCACTACATGCTTATGTTTTACTATATATCCATCAATCTTTCTTTATAACATGCATGTGCATGTTATCAGAGTATACGCAAGCACGCACGTACGCTGCTGCAAACACAAGTATTTATGCATTTAATTATCAAATTCTTTAATATAGTTTATCGGTCGATATTAAGTTAAATTCTTTTTTTCGTATTTAAAATCTTGTCTACGTGTTTTAAATTTCTCTTCTCATTATTATGTCATTATGTTGTTATTATTAATATTATTATACGATTAAATGGTGGGCTTAATTTTCATTATATAATATATTCCTGGTATTTCTATTAGTTTAGAGCTGCTTGAAAATCAATATAGTTTTCATTAAAAAAAAAAAAAAAAAAATCTAAATTTCTTTATATTTAGTTTTGAACAATTTGCTAAAGAATTTTTATCTAGCTAAGCGCAACAATGTTTTATATTTAGTTGTGTTCCGTGTGCACATCGTGTTAAGGAAGAACATCAAAATGAAATCCTTGCTAAACTTTAGGAAGTTTATTGCAAAATTTTTCCGATGCTTATATATATATATATATATATATTTTTTTTTTTTTTTTTAATTTCTTGTTTCGTTTTCTCCTTTAGTTATACGTACTAACTCTTTGTCTTTGTGTGCGTGTTTCTGTTATTTTTACTAAATATATTTTACATGTATTTGTTCTCTCTTGTTACTTGACGACACGTACCGTTTAAGTGAATTCAGTTGTTGATTTCATGACATACTTCCATATAATCGGGATCGTGCATAATACCTTTAATCATATCCTTAAGCATAGTGTAACGTGGAAAAATGGGATATAATTTTGAGCTGCCATACTCTTCCTGCACAAATGCATTCATTTCAATTAAATTAGTTATTACAGCCATGCGAAATGAAAAAAAAAAGTATTTAGTAGTAGTATATATGTATATATATATAAATATATGTATTAATTTTATACCTTTAGAACTCTTATCAAATGCCTTAGACCCAAATATTTTTTCAACAATCGATACAAATCGTTAATCAATTGAGTGTTTTCATGTTCAATTTGAGCTGTAGTCATAGCTGGAGAGAAAGCATAAAAGGGATGCGAAACAATTATTAACTAAGATACAAATATGTAATAAAAATCATAAGTATTTGTATTCGCGAAGCGTATTGATCGTATTACTCTATTAAGTTTTCAGATATTTAACTTGAAACCAATTGAAAATACTATGGTGGGTCACGGCCCTGGCTTTACTATCACTCTAGAATTATTCATATAATAATTGTTTGCGGGCGCAAAAGTGGTTCGATGGGAATCAATAGCTTTCAGTACCGGCGTACCAAATTTCATCAAAATGTCTCAAAAATTGCGACCTGTGGGTTAAAGGCAAGAAAACGAGACCGACAGACAGACGGACAGACAAACTTAAATCGATTCATTAAGTTATTCTGAAATGATCGATGTAATAAAAGATGGGTCTACCCCAAGACCTTCTGGGTTTTGCATACATTCGCAGGGTCATAATTTTGTATCCATTTTACTTGCTTTATGGGCAAACTTTTACACGATTCCCACCTGTGAGAAGGCCTTTAAATCCAAATTCGCTTAGTGCACGGCATGTTGATTTTCTTTCAAGTCATGGACAAGTAATACTCATTCGCAATTTGTAGTGCTCTTAAGGTGGCTGAGTTTTATACATCTCAAGCTTGGGCTTTTAATTTCATTTTATTAGTTTTCAAAGTCGTAATGTAACAGGTAAGAGAGGAACTGACGAAACAACAAAGTTTCCTTAGATGGTTACGAATTTCACGCATTGATTGAATGCTGCTAAGGGACTTTAATGTGCTAACGGAAACGGACCGACAGACGAGAGTAACGCATTGTAGCTCGTTTGGTTACTGGTATAGCTGCTCGCCCTATACTTATTGATTACTTTGATTGATTACTTTCTAACTTGTGGGCTTGATTTAGTTAAGTTCTGTAATTAAATTAATAAACTGAACTCAATTCATAGATATGCACGCATTTTTATTGCTGCTGCCTTCTCTTAGTTGATAATTCCCTTTCGTTAAAGTGCTGGTCTTTAATAATTCACTTACAGTCGGACGTGTGTCTGTTAAATATTAACTTTTCGTTGAGTAAACGTAAACGAGAACACATCCCTTATCTTAATGAAAACAGAAAAACTTACTATCTAATCTTTCTAAACGTTCACGTTTCTCGGCAGCTTCTTCGGCTAATTTAGCCGACGTTTTAACACCTTCACCCGACTTTTGAGTCTTCTCCATAATGGCGCAGGCTCGCATAACGTAAGAAGGTACAGTTTCCTGTTTCTCTTGCCGTGGAATGTCTATCAAAGTCCAATATTGCGTTTCCAGACGTATGACATCCTTAACACAAGAAACATTTAAAAGACAATAACGATAAGTAGAAATGAAACAAAACGCAGAAAAAATTCATTAAAATACTTATTCACCTTTATCATAAGCTTAAGCATGGGGTAACGTTGAAACACATTACGTTGACTCTTTGAATCGCCATATTTGTTCATCAGAGTAATTAAAGCTTTTTTAGCGGTGTCATAGGATTCCTCTAAACGTATGCGCAAATTCCTCAGTCTCTCATTAGTCTCAATGACTTCTTCTCGACTCATACCACCTTTGTGTATATGTAAAATAAGTGAAAAAAAAAAAAAAAAAAATTATAAAAAAGGAGAATAGTTGGAGTGGAGTACACATTAAATGAAAGCATGCATTTTACTTGGAGCTCCCTCGTCCTTAACATCTTGCACGATACGTCTTACACTTTGTGTAAATTTCCCAACGAAATTTGTCGTGGCTAAAATTAGAAAGAAACGAAAAAGGGGCGAACGGATAAGAATTTCGAATATATTTATAATAAAACGTAATGAAGTGAAAGCATTAAAAAACATAATAAATATGCAGACTCTTTACATCGCGAAAGCCACTTCACTTGAGAGACCCTCACCAGCCATCCCACATAAAAATGACGCAGTTTTTCAATAAGTAAAGACGTATCAGATCCCCTCTTACATCCTTTGAAGGCTTTATAATACTTTTGTTTCCATCCAACATTGATTGTATTGAGCGGTTCTCGGCGGCAAATGTCGAACATGAGGAGAGGATGCGTCCTGCAACGAACGGTCGGGTTATCTACTTAACACAACCGGGACAATATCAACTTTCAGATTTTCCTTGTTTTTGGAAGAACTCATCAATCGCTTTATCTGCTTCCTGAACATGACGAAAAGAAAAATAAATTGAAAACTCGCTTGCATGTCTGCATGCAATTAGCAGGTGAAGAAAGCGGTTGGTGTGCCGAGTGTTGTGTGTGATTCTTCCACTTACTCGCAAGCCCATGTCATGGGTATGAAAAGAAAAAATTATCCAATAATCGCTCAGCAACACTATTATTTATTTAGTAAATATTAGCAACTTAAGAGCAACCACAGGAAAGAAAAATTCTTCCTTAATCTACGATTTCGCTTGGAAATGTTCCGACTATCACAAACAGTAGCAGGACCATCATGCCATTACAAATCGTACACTCACACAGCAGCACAAACGCATCACTTCGAACAAAACACACGCACATGCACATTGCTTTAAATATTGATTCAAACAAAAACACACACACAAAATGTTTTTTTATTCTCCCCTTCCGCCAGATACGAACCGGCATACGCTTCAAGACCTGGCTGCACATAACCACCGACATAAGCGCTTAGCTCGTTGCGCTAACTCTACCACTAAGTGTCTTGGGTTTAATAACCGAATATATATTTATTTTTCATTACGTGTAGATTAGTGTTTCTCTTATTTTTCGAAAACGTCGAAAATGTGTAATGAACAAATTACTGTTTCCTGAGTAGGCTAATTAATGTTGAGATATGTGCAATTTTTTGCAAGCAATAGTGTAAAGTAGATATGGACCTTTCAACCAAAAATGCCGCCATCGAATAGAATTATACGGTTTTCACGCAGGGGACTGACTCACGCCCGCACATTCGTGCTGGAAACGTATGAACGGGACAATGATTTTTCACGAGAAGTGGTCGAAAAACCTCTCTCTCTAATCATAAGAAGTATGTTGCAATTTTGTGGCAGATGGCGTATTCGGACCAAACTCTTTCGAAAATGCCTCTGATGTGATCGATCATTGGATCGTTACCGGATGCTATTGAACGACTTTTATTATTAATTTATTAAATTTAAGGCTATATATATGAACATGGTTTGATCTCAGCAGAATGACGCCGTTTACCGCATTGCTCTTCAGACAATAGCGCTATTGTATGAACAAAATGTAATAAGAATTTCTACTTAAAGATCCTATATATACGGAAAAACCATTCATTTAATGAAGATTTCTGCGAAAATCAGGTTTTCATTTCGGTTTGAATTATTATTCATACAAAGGGAAAACCTAATGAATTGTTTTAAAATGTCGGCGATCAACTGCTAATCTGGCTGATGCATAAGTAAAGTTTGGCCTTCAATTTTTTATTGTTCTTGAATAGAGTGGAACGTATATTTGCGTTTGAGTCGAATATTTGTGTACTAGCAGATAACACCGGATAGTTTGGGAAATGGAATCTAGGAATGAATTCCTATACTGATACAGAGTTGATTAACAAAACTCGTAATCACTGATACAGAATATCTTAACTGACGAGGACCACAGGAGATATGTAAATTTTTATATCTCCGTACCAAATGAAGAAAAAGGACTAGCTATTAGAACCAGAATTAAAAAACCTGTAAACTCACTCTTCGATTTCATTTTGTCAACCAAAAACGAAAGGAAATAAGAAAAATTTTGAGCAGCGTCGGTTGTATTTTAATTTTTAACGCGCGTCCACGTCTCCAACGGAACCGTTCTCATTGACTTTAAAAAATAATAAAAAATTTAAATTCAAATTTGGTAATCTGCGCGTAAAGGACCAAGGTTCCAAGGACCACCCACAAAAAAGAAATTAGGTTTCCCTTGATTACAAATAAGATTTACTTGGAAATCGTAGACTGCAAACATGTCTTCTTATTGCGAGCTATGTATTGAACGGTTCTACAAAAAGGAATAAATTACTGTTAATTGTTTAGACACGTGCTTCACAAAATGTTTCTCACGGTAATTTAAGTGCAACGTCATATTCTACAATCGTTAAGATATTGTATTGATAAATGTTTCGGACTTTGAACTGATTTTAAAAAAAGACCAGACATTTAAATCTTACGTCAGAGACATGCATTGTTGTTGTTGTTGTTGTTGTAATGACTTAATCATGATGACTTCATGAAAAAGTGCGGACGCACATTTAAGCAGGCGTGGGTAAAAATATGAATTATTTCGGAAATGAATTTGTATTGAATTTTTTAATTTTATAAAACTATACTTCGTATGAAAATTAGAATAACGTTTGCATTAAAAGTCAAATGACGGAAGAAGATGCACTTATGCGCTGTTATGTTCAATTATTGTTATTCATTCTATGATTATATCAGACAGAAACTCTCTCTGGAAGGCTATTATGTTCCTAGTTCCTATGTATTTTTAAAAGCAACGACCTTTTTTTTTAAATTCTCTTTTACATCTTTTCATTAGCTGTCTTTAGTTTCGTTAGAATAGTCAAATGCAGTTATTTCTTATCTTAAAGGTGTGCACTCGTTGTTGCGTGGATCGCAAACAATTCTATCACACATATGAAATTTTCAGCACAAGTTAACAACTGGAAAAAACGAATGGTTTACAAAAGTGGCCACATCACATATATCATTGCTATCTATTTTACTTGAATAACAATAACAATTCGAAATCATCGTTTGTAACTAAAACTAAAAAAAAGTAAAAGAAATATTTCTAACAATTTTTTTGAAGTTTGTATCGTAGTTAAATTTACTTGAAGTTGGGATGTTTACTTAAAGGTTAGGGGCAATCTGCTTTTTTTAAATCATTTTTCTTGTGCTTAGTTTGTTGAAGAAATAATAATAGAAATAGCTTTAATACTCCACTTATTTTATTTGAAATTTAAAAAGACTGAATGTAGCTCATTAAATGGGAAAAGAAACTTGCAAAATATTTCGTTCCGTCATTTGGCTCTTAAATATTTATTATATCGAATTGGAAAAATGCTGCAACTAGCTACAGTCTTTTATATAAAACGCTGGCAACGTTGCTTTCTTATATATAGCGTGCAATTAGGGAGAATGAGAGAAATACATTAAGTGACTTGAGCGATCACCGCTACTAAGAGGCAGTTTACAATCATATGTGAATAAATGATGCCAAGTAGTAGTAGATTCAAAAGAATCTCTGAGAGTAAAACAAAGTTTTGCAATAACAATGCCAGCAATATGTGAATAAATGATGCCAAGTAGAGTGCAAGGAAATCTCCTCTCAATCATATCATTCAGTTGCTATTTTCGTTTGGAGTTGCTTCTGAGCGGAAAAAAGGAGGAAAAATCGAAGCTCCGTTCTTTTTCTTTTGTTTATTACAATTGCGACGAATGTAAACTATTTAGTAGTTCTTGGCAACGACAATACTACGCGTTTTCATAATATTTTGGTTAATGGATTAATTTGTACAAGTACAAGTTTAAAAGTCATTTGAGCCATTCGAGTAACAGTGTGGGTACGTGCGATGTGTGCTTCTATGCGAATGTGTTTGTGCAATGTGTAGAGTTTATGAGATGTTTGTATTTTTAAGAATAAGTAAATTTAATAAAAGACACTTCGAATTCGGTTCGTGCCGAATATTGTAGTACCCGCCATTTAATTGATATGTCGGTCATGACTGTAAATCTGTTCGATTATCAAACATTGTATTCCGTTTTTTACGTAAAGTGCATGCATATATATATATATATATATATAGGGGTTCAAAGGTAATTCCGTTTCCCGTGACAAGCTGTTAGTGAATTAACTTTTTTTTGAAAAAGCAGTTATTGTCTGTCCAAACAATAAACATTTCTTCGCTGTAAAGTATTTTTAACCTTTCTTACATAAAATGAACTTAAACCAAAACGCGTTTGCTTTGTAAAGGAATTATGGATTTGAAGGTAAGTGTTTTTTTTCTGTAGTGACGTTTAGCGATATATAGATATGTAGACAGAAAAGATCGTGGAATAGATTTTTTGTGTATTGCTTTATTAGAACTTCTTGAAAGACGAATTGATTTTGCTGGCATGCGCATTGAGGATTCCATAAAATTATAGATAGAGACGCGCCTTACGCGTTACAAGTGACATGATAAATTATTACTCTTGGCGATGTAGTGGTGGATACGCATGCAAAACTTTATTGTTGTTTGTGCCGAGCAAAAAATTTACGTAATTTTTTAATGAAAACAAAAAATGCTGATCGCGCTATATTTTCTGTATTTTAATTATATAGAAAAAGCGAAAATATGCAAAAATAGTTTTTAACTTATCTAGAGTGCTGCTTGTGTTTAAAAAATCACAATAGCTCCATATATATATGCAAAAAGTGTATAAGTTTAGTTTTACAATTAAGTCAAAATAAATTATTCCGCTACACATGACAAGGTAACTTGGAGACCATGAACACGCGCCTACTAAACAAACGAATATACAAACTATTTAAGCAGGCGTTATGACTTATCGAATCGGAAATACGTAAAACTTAAAAATTCCAAATCGAGATGTGTAGGCGGCCTACATCGGCCGCATATTAAATACTGTCTTCGTAAAAGTTTAAGGAAAGATGTCGTACGGAGAACGAATCTAAAATCAAAGTTTTCAGTAATCTGGTGATTAATAATTTTATTTACAGTTGGCGCTGTAAGCTTTCAAATGGCGGTGTTTAACAAATTGTGTTAGCCTGTAATAGACCGAGAAATGTAATCTTTCTTCAAACGGGGTGTTATAGAGAAAAATTATTACTCTTGTAGAAATGAAGAAGTGTTGAAACGGTGGACAAATCATAGAGACTATCCTTGGGGATTCTGTCAGAGTTGCATATAATTTTGATTGTTTGCTATCTAGAAGTTATTTCCTAATCAATCGATCCTAATCAGTTATAGGCTTTCAAGTTTCAGGCATAATTATTAGACGACTTCGTGTGTTATTTTACTTGCTTTACAAAGTGTAGCCTTATCGGCGACGATCTTTATGAGCCGATTTTGAAATCCATTGATGATCAACGAAATCATGAAATAACTTATCTCGAAACCTATTACCGTAAGTTAAAAAGTGACTCTAGGCAAGTGGATGGAATAATGACGAATTTAATGAGAGTGGATTTGGACAAGGATTTAAACAAAAGTTTAGGGATTATATACGTCCGATTTTTCAAGTGATAATTTTCTTTTTATTGTACATATATGACCGCAAAGGCTGGCTACGTCGTCTAAGAGATGCAAATGAAGCTCATAGCAAAGCTACTGATGAACTTTTAATTATAGGGCGACATTGGTCCGCAAATATCTTAGGACGATCAGGTTTTTTCCCCTTTTTCGGAGTCTACGTCTGTAATTTATTTATGCTTATTTAGGTCAGTTGGTCAGATCCAGCATTTAATAATTTTGCTAAAAGTAACGACTGACAATCATTCCTGACACTAGAGAGAACGCTAAGTACATATCCTTTATGGACGTTGTTTTTGTTTTTGTTAATAGCTAGAATCGTTAAAAGCAAGGCGTTATAGCGTGCGAATCTAAATAACTTTCATCAAATCTGTGTTAACAGCTGCTGACATGTATATATTTAAAATTATTTTTAAATTAATAGAAAAACTCTTCTCACCTTTTTCGATACAATCACTATCATTATTACTGTAATAGGTAACTAAACACTACCCATGTTTTATTAATTTATTATTATTATTATTTTTTTTTCGCTCTGCGCATGTATCCATCCAAGTGTGTACTTTGATTTGTCTGTCTGTCTGTTGTTGTTGCTTTTTATAATATGTGCATGTATGCACAATGCACTTGTATATGCATTCATTTTACTTAAGGATGCCTATGTACGTGCATTCATATAAAATATTACGTGCTGCTTGCGCTGTTTTATATTTGTAAAGTCGAACATATACTCTATGAATGGTTATTGTCTACGAGAATACTTTGCATTTTTGTTTGTTTGTTTATCATAATTATACAAAAAAAAAAAGAGAAAAAAGAAAAACATGTAAGAAACTGGAATATGCAATATTTTAAATTGAATACAAATAACAAAACATAGATGAATTTTTTTTCAGTGCGCAAATAATTCGAACGACATTCTATTAGTAAAAAAACTCATTCGACAAACTGTGTGTTTTCATATAAAGATAAAGAGTAAATGCATTCAATAGGGGAGCATTTTTGGATTCTTTCCCCCTCTCTCTCACTCTCTCTCTCTCTCTCCCTCTCTAGATAGTTAAACACACGTTTCCTGAAATTCAGCGCGTAAATGGTATAAAATTTTAATAAAGCTTTTCTTACTGCATTCAAGAACGGTTGTGAGGGGGCAACAAACTTTAAAATGTTTATTTTCATTTACCAAAACGAATCGATTGAATGTTAAAATATTCAAGTGTTTTGTAATATTAAGTTCAAAAACAAATATTTATCCCTCGTAATTGTTGCTAACGAGGTGCCACTAATTTCCTCGCTCATTTACAATACGCAAGTGAATAATAGAAAAGTTTTCATTACTTAAGTCATTTTCCCATTTTGAGTCATTCAAGGCAACGTTCACTTAGATACGCTTATTAAAAAACGCAGTTTTTATTCCATCAGTTTGTGACTCACGTTTTGAAAACAGCTGTACTCCCTATTTTCATGGGCAGAAATCGTGACAAGAAAGTTCGGAAGGGCTTGTTCGAGATCTTACAAAATGTATTAAGTCTTCAAAGACGATCTTTGTCCATTGAGAAGATTGAAGTCTAATGACGGCACTTGATATTCAAGTGACAATGTCTTTCTTATAATAAGCTCAATACTTTTTATTTATAAATCATCACAAAATGCTGAGTTGACTGTCTGTGCATCCCAGTCTGTGCCTTTTTGTTTCAAAGATCGTGATAAGAAAAAAAAAGTTTTAAATATTGCTATGCATACTCCTACGTATTGTATTTTCAAATAAGTGTTTCAGTTTCATAGCCACGAAGAATTCATCTTTTACGCTATTACAAACAAAGCTGCAAATAACAAATGAACAAAACAACTTTTGACTGAATTTTTGTATTGTTCGTTACAAAATTGGAAATTGAGTAAAAATCATGAAAGATGTTATACGTGATTGAGTTTAGTTTAAATCGAATACATTTACACCTATCCTGTTAGGAAAAAAGAATGAGGGAATGTGTGAAATAATATTTCTTTGTGAAACACTTCGAAAGTAATGCTTATTAGCATCGTGTCATTGAGAGGGCGCACTTAGATGACTTTCGAATACGCAACACTTAAAACGCTGTTTAAGATGCCAAGAAAAGTGTAATGCTTTCAATTTAAAGTAGAAATTGACGACTTGTTTTCAATTGAGGGCGGATCTATACAGCGTCATATACTAATCGCAATAAAACGAAAACATTTAAGCAATGATGGTTCCTCTATAATTCAACTCGTCCGAGTCGATGCCACCATCTCCTCCTCTACTTACGCAACAATCGCAAGCAATGATTGATCATTTCAAGGATCATAAGGTCGATTCCGCTATGTGGGCAAGGAGTGTATTGGCGACATTATTTCTTTCTTATTGCTTTCAGCAAAGTTTCATTAGCCAATGCTGCTGTAACCGCTTTACGTTTGCATCAACATTTACCGGTTTTTACGATACCGTGTGAATTTCTGGCACAATTGTTTGTCTTGTGGAGGATATTTTCATTCGCATTTCTTTCAACGTGCAGCCAAAATTTTCTAATGACAGTACCTACAGTACTACACACCGCTTTGCAAGTTTCTAGTTATGCTTGAAAATTGCTGGCAGGCTTGGCCCAAAATTCATGGTGGAGTACCAGGTTTTTAATATAAATTGTGGACTTTCAGGCAGCTAAAGCCTGTTTTTTTGAAATATTTCTTATGCCATTGGCAGTGATTATGACATCGACTGTCTACTATCGTTTCTTGTTTATGCGCCGCAGCGCGAGACACGACCCTTATACGCTTCATGTGTTCGCTGAGTTTCGTACGGCCACGGCTTCGGAAAACCGTCCCGTAACAAGACAATAAAAATTAATTTAGTACCTTTTTCCGTACATTTGCATAATTATGTCCCGTGTACACAAGCTTTTCTTTGGAGAATATAAACTTATGACCCGTGTATAAATTTGATAGTTTTGTCCATTTTCACCTTGGTTCAGATTCTGCAGTTTCGCTTTTCTTTAATTTTAGGAAACCCTTTTGATTCTTATTAAATATAAGTTCGGAATGTTAAAATTCCCGTTTTTACTATGTCTGTCCTTTGAAAAGGATTAATTGTGAATCATTTAGCTCGAAAATGTGAACACGTTAGCTTAATTATGAGCAAATTCAAGGTAGCCTAGTTCAATAAAGACATTTTACAACAAAAAAAAACTCATAGATTGAAATTTGAAAAAAAAAAAAAAACATAGCCAGTTCTTCTTTTGGACGGTTCCATGAAATGAAATAGGTAGAAAACGCCGTTCGTGATAGCTATTGCTAATCCCCTGCTCGCCGTATATATTGGTTGGTGACACAGGTATTTTGGAAATGTTTGACGAATCGAATGCAACTTTCACGGTATGTGTAACAAACCAGTGTAATGACATTTTTTATATAAATTTCAAAGCTTCAATGTTCTGTCTACATAATTGATTTCGAAAAAACGTGACAATAATTAGCATTTATGTTTATTTATATCTGCAGGCCACACCAAATTATTTCAGCTAATAATTAACATGTTGCTGAAGGTTTTCCACAACTAATTTTTTAATTTTTTTTTTTTTTAAAATTTATGAAAATTACGTCATGTTACAATCTTCGATAGCTACAATGCACAATACAATCAATTAAAAAATCGTGTAATAAACCATTTAAATAAATTATCTAAATTATTGCTTTAAAAGCAAAAAAAAAAAAAACATAGGGTGACCGTTCTGCTTTGATTCTTGCCTCTAGCCAGCATTTTAATCTCGTAAAAATGAACATATGCGACATTCGCTCATTATTTATAAATGGAACGGTAATTATTTTTCTTTCGCTTTCATTTAGTTTGCTATTACGGATCTGTTTTGTAAGAGGGCTATGATCAATTTCAGGTTTGACCTACTACACGTATAGTAGCCATGAACAGAAAACACAGACGTTGTCTGTGTGTGCGCCGATGGACGGGTGGACTTGCCTATATTGATTGAGACTTTCACACTTATCAAGATTACATGTGCTTTATAGCTTGTTTGGAGTTTCCTTTCCAGTGTTGCAAACGCTTCGATAAACTGGATATAGTCGCCCAAATTGCAAAGACTTTGCTATTTGTGGGATTGCCAGCTGAAGGCTGCGTTCATTGAAAACAAAATTTCAAATTTGTGTTTTTCAGCTGAAGACTTTACTGCACCCTATGTTCACTCAAGTGGTTAAGTAAGGGGTCTTGTTGCGTTGCTCTAAATCTTAGAAGCAATCGGACAAGTGTTTTTGATGCGTTGCTTTTATAAAAAGATGCCGTTTCAGTCGAAATCGAAATATCTCTTCCTTATGATAAACTTATGAAAATTCCAATTTCTTTGTTTAGTATCTACGACATGCTAGTAGGCGGACTGAGTTAATTTTATCAAAATAAATAAATATTTGCGGGGAGAGAGTAATGACTAGTGTAGAAGCCAATTATACGGGACGTATGTCGCTAGTTCGTTGTTTCAATAGCTTTTAGCTTGCCGTTGCCCTGCACTTTGCTTCCAATGATGTGCTGACTTTTCTCTGCCCACTGCGATACTAGCCCCTTGGTGTGGTTCCTTAGTAAGGTCTTCGTGCTCCCATATTAACTAGACAGTCAGCTCTTTCGTTGCCTTCGATGCCTGAATATCCCGGTACACAAAATATGGTTCGAAAGCTCTCTCACACCAGCCCTTTTAAAGCATTTAGAGCAGTTTGACTGTCAGATTAAAACTGTTGTCGTCGAAACTAACCGTAAGATTACTCGCTAAAATGTTACATGGGTTACATGGGTCCGTCTCAAACGGAACACTTTTTTTTCCTGTGATAAGAAATATATTTTTTAACATATCATGTTCTGCTTAATATGAATTTTTTGCTGTTACGAAGGGAATGACGAACCGGAGTACTGCCGGTCCTTGGCGACAAAGAGCTTGGAAACCACTTATGCACTACATGGTATTTGTATTAGAGAGGAAAGCAATTATATTGTAAAGAATTTTTCAAAACGAAAATGCTTTATAAGCATCATTAAGTCTTCCAGTTATCGCGCATGGATAATGGATCTCAACAAGTTTACTAACAATTACTGATTCTCTGGTGACTGGTAATCCGCAGAGTAGCGAGCAAAACACATACGCACGCTTTTACCTACAAACAAAGTTATGAAATCAGGACATTATATATAGTGCGAATAAGAAGTGCATATAAAAGGCAAGAAAAATAAATGGCAACAATTGAAAACAAAATTATTTAATAATCCTCTAATAAGTATACGAGCGCTTTCTCTGCTGCATGAAAGTGCCGATAACATCATGCATATAAAGAGCCATAATAGTTAAATGGTAGAATAATAGGAAAGTTCGTCTCCTCTTTAATACAAGGCGCACAAGGGACGCGACGTACGTATTCGTATATTGAAAGATTGAAAGCAAAAATAAATTCCGTAAAATTTTCGATGGATGCGCAGATCTCTGTTCATTTCGGTCCGGAAGCCGGAAGAACCGGAAAACGTTGATTATTACTTGCTTGCCAATGCGATGCGATACTCGGTTACTTTCGTAACCGTGCAGACCTTCCATTGCCCTAAATATAAAGCGCAAAATACAATGCTTGCGTTGTGCGCTGTGCTTGACTTACGAACTGCCCAAATGAAGTTGATTGTGTGTACAGGTAACCCCGAAGACGGAGAAGGTTTTCAGCTGCACGATTTTCGAGTAATTTGTTTGAAAAAGAATAAAACCTAATATACTAACAAACACACGTTACTTACAAATGTGTATGTAAATATTTTAGATTTCTTCACGATATTTCTTTGAAAAATTCTTGCTTCATCTTGTTGTTCACTTTGTCTTTTTTTGCAGTCTCGAACGGCGCGGATTGAAAGAACACGGACTCAGTTGATCGTGTTCTTCGAGGTTTACCTCGAAACCATTTAAATGTAGCTGACCATATAGCTTGCGTTGCATTGTACGCGATCGCAAATTTTTAGCAAACTTTTCAAATTTCTGCGTGTTTTTGACAGACAAAACAGTGATGTCTTTATGAAAACAAAACAAAATCATATGGTTCACGGTTTATGTTTCGAGCACAATATGAAAAGTGCTCCTTCACATTTTTACTGAAAACAAAAAGAAATAATTAAACTAAAGCATTTCTATACGGGGAAAAACTTGTTTTCGCTTTATTAATCTTGCACCCCGTTCGTGCTTATGTAAAGAAACACAAGGCGGATGGATTTTTTTTTTTGCTTTAGCAATGCACGCAAGCATTGTATTTAGCAGCGTTTTAAGGTGTTAAACATTACCAAGCAAAGATAAGTTAATTTATCATTTTGTGGTTACGCTTGCGATACTCATCTCACTGGAGACCTGGAGACTAACCTACACGGGGAAAATTTAACTAGCGAATTGAGAATGTGTTTAAAATAGAAATACTTCACGAAATTCTATGAAGCACCTTTTGTGATACTAAAGCAGTTGCAAATGCCATGAAAAGTTAAATAGATTTTTCTAATCGCGGACATGGCTGATACAACAAAAGAAATGTTAGTGAAATGAATTTTTGGTGTAGAAGATCTTACGACTGACTTATTGCTATATAGGATGTCCCCAAATTTGCGCAAGACTTGAATTTGGCGCCATTTGTCCGGTAAAATACTGGCAACTCTAAAAAGGCAATGTGAGGAGAGGGGGAGGGGGAGGGGGAGAGCGGGCTAATCACGCATGAAAAATGGTGCATTTGCTTTTGTATTCGCCTGGTTTGACAAAACGGCTGAATGCGAAGGCGAAGGTTGACTTTCTGCTACGTTACAAGTCAGGGGCAAGTAAAAATAGAGGGAGCAATGCTTTCAAAATATTTCAAAAACAAGTTCGGAATATTAATTTAACTTCGTCAACTATGAAAAAGAGCAATTGAAAAATTCAGGAGGACGTGTTCAATTGGTGATGCGATATGACACGCGTTGGATGTACAATAACAATCCAATCATATGGTAATATCGAGGCAGGGCGTGAGAGCGTTGGTAAACGTTCAAGTTCGGCAACGTGAAAAAGAATTGCAAATTTCAAGACGCTCTCTACAGAGTACACACACTAAAGATTTACGACTCCATGCTTACAAAGATCAGTTGACGCAAGAACTGGAACTTAACGAGTATGGACCTTTGAACATCAACCATCCAATGGTGATTTTTCGAAGGCAACCATTCTAAGCAATGAAGCTCATTTTCACAAGAATGGCTTCGTTAATAGAGTCAAAATGTTCGCGTTTGAGCTTCGGAGAACTCACACACATGTGATTATCGAGAGAAGAGTGCATATACGCCACTAGAGCCGTGGAGGTCTTTTGCCCGATGTGCTTTTCCACACATAAAAGTCCAATTAAATTATAGTGTTTTTTTATTTAATTCGAATCTTGCGTAAATTTTGGGACACCCTTTTTTAAAACGACGCGTTGAAATATGATTTCCACAGTTAAGAAAACGTATTACGTTTTTTTTTTCAAAATATTTAAAAAAAAAAAAAAATCGCTTTCTGTCAGGACATAGTGTTTCATGCTAATCCGATTGGCAGACTGATATATAAAATGAAATTTTATTTTCTTTTCCTGCCGTTTTGTATCCCATAACGCTTGTTGCATCTTCCATTTAATAATGCAGGGAACAAAAAAAATCGAACGAAAAAATGACAACACGAGACACGCATATACAAACAACAAGAGCAGAACATGAATCAATATTTGTGTGACATTTTGACATAAACTTGTTGTGCAAACCATCCCAATTAAAACAAGAGGAACAAAGAAGGACTTAATAATACCGTTATATAGTCGTTGTGTATATGTTTGTTCCCTGGTAGAGATGCGTAAGCTTAAACAAAAGAAAAAATATCTAACACATAGCACAAGTAAACGCATACAACTAACTGTATAGGTGAAATCCGAGCTGCTACTTTTTCCTTTTTTTTGTTTTTATAATCAAAGTGAAGCTGGAAGCTTTTTTTCAGTTAAGAATCTAGAGGATCGTAGTGAGAAATTTCGACAAAATTGGTACGATATTTCGCCTTAATCCTGCATTCTTGTACGAATTTTCAGCTCTCGGAACTGCATAGATTCGGACGGAAAGACAAAAATTAATGGCAGCATTCTTGGCCTCAGCTTGCATATGCAACTATGGCCTGAAATAAGTCTGAATAAAGTGTTCATTAATTAGTTCTAATAAAAGTATAAACGATTTGTTTTCATGTATGTGCTGCTTGCACCAACAAGACTTCGTTGAATAAGTTTGACTATAAGCCAAGATTGCCGGTCAATAAAACGATTTCACTAACTGACTGCTTGACTACAAAGCAAAGATTATGCGAGGGTCGTGAGAGCGAAGAGAAAATATAACAATCGAACCTTAGCAGGAAGCTGGAGCAAGACCCCTTGTTCTTAGCAGAGAAATACACTTTTTATTACAAAACGCAGCAAATAGTATCACCAAGCACTTACAAGGCTTTTGTTGAGAGCACATTTCCAATGACATCAATAAAAAATTAATATAATTTTTTGAAATGTTTACGAGACGATTGGATTTCAAACGTAAAACCTCTTAATAAAATCTAGTGATAATGAGATGTGCTTGGGAAAACAGTTTTTATATTTGCTTATCCTTAAGGGTAACGCAAGTGCTTCATTGGGCTTCCGCGAACGAACCACTGAAGCGAATAAGGGCTAATGTCTTAAGTGCGTACAAACATCATCCCAATAACGTATATTTAATAAACTATTTTTAAACATTTTAAATTTGCTATTAAGCGAATTGATTTCATTAATTACTTTTCACTAAATAAAATAAATTTAATTAAAATTTAAATTAAACATCATTGCTGCTGCGTGTTATCAAACAAAATGCCTATTAGATGGATGTATATATGTATTCACGGATGCATACCTTTTTGCATATTTTATAAAAAGGCACACACACTCTTACGCATTTATGAGCGTATGCATGTGCAGCATGTAAGTGTATGTATGTGCAATGCAATATGTGCTACAGATGAGATGATGAATTTTAATCGTTCTGACAACTTTTTGCGGCTTTTTGTGTGAAGCAGAGAATGAAAATATGAATGAGTTCAAATGTGCACTGCCTGCAATGTTAGTTTATGATTTACATAAACAAAAAGAGAAACACACACGCACACGCACATACAGACGCTTACACACACTAACGGATATTTGCTTTTAACAGTTTACCGCAAACACAATACACACAGCATTCAATTAGCCATTAGAATTTAAAAAAATTCCACATAAAAATCTTTGTTTTGACATTTTTTGTTTTTTTTGCTCATTTTTTTTGTTTAATCTCTTTGTTTGTCAATGGATCGTTTTGTCATATTTTTTAATAGAATTATTTGAAAATATTTAAAGTTATTTAAAAATGAATAAATTAATCTTTTTTTTTTTTTTACATGTGTACAGAGGTTAACATTACTTGTCGTCTACGCGGTGTTTGGTTTTGTTTGTTTTGGTCAGAGTGGAGAACAGTCGCGCATAAAACCGCGTCAAATCCGATAAAATTCACTGCAATGACTGGCAGTTTTATGCAACGTTAAAAAATTGTTTGTTATTCCGTACTCTCTTTGTTTTTTAAATTAATCTCTGTTCTTCTTTTTCTTCTTCGTTTTCCGCTTGCCCTTCCCTTTCTATATACCTTTTTACCGAATTCATCATCGCTGTCGCCAAACAAACTAATAAATACGTATATGTATGTATGTATGTATGGATGTATGTATGTATGTAAGTATGTAATGTTGTCTCTGAAAGGAGATGAGTGGAAATGTGCAAAAGGTGTTTGTATAAATTCATGTCAGCCGATAAACGAACAGTTTGCTAACTTCACAACTCTATAGGAACTTAGAAGGTGAAGGGAATAACAAGTCCGAATCTAGGCCACTTCCCTTAAGTTAAAGTTCTGCAGCCTTTCCTAAATACAAATCGAATTAAAGTGAATAGTTTTTGTTTAGTTTGTTTTTGCCCGAAGGTGGAATAAATATTTTATTATATATATATATATATATATTAGAGCTACCCATAACTAATCAATTATTTTATTTCAATTATAATGACGCCTTAAAATCTCTAGTGGAGTCCGATCCAAGGTTTACTATACAGGAACTATCAAGAAGCCTTGGGTTTACCTGGTCCACCGTACAAAGGCATTTAAAAGAAATTGGCAAGGTACATAGACAAGGTAAATGGATTCCGCACTTGTTGTCTGAGGCGAATAAAGATCTTCGGCGAACAAATCGGCGAACATATTCTCCAGACCTAGCACTGTCGGCCTACCATTTGTTCAGGTCACTGCAGCATTCGTTACGAAATAAAAATTTTAATTTCTTATCCGATGTCCAAACGCTGCTTGAGTTATATTTCTTTTCAAGAGGGGAGTTGAACTTTTTCAGGAACGATGGCAACAAGTCATCGCAAACGAGGGTTATTACATAAACGATTAAAAAATAAAAATGTCGTTTCAAAAAAACATTGCAAAATAATTGATTACTTATGGGCCCCCTAATATATACTACTTAGAGAGTAACTGGAATTCAAAATACATTCTTTTCGAAAATGAACACAAGCCGCTACTTCGAGATACATTATTTACAAATTAGGGTCACTGAGTCCGTTTTAACTTTAACATGTTGCGAACGCGTTAAGTCGCAAAGTCAACTCTATCGAAATATTTTCAGATGATCATGGTGGAGAAACCCGACCAACTTCGACTAAATATCATTTGCGGCAATGAATCTAATAATAGCGTTGGCGATAATTAGTTACTGAAAAATGCACAAATTATATAAAAACGGAGGCTTCTTTAGACGATACGAGCGGAAAGTTATTTCGGTTGCTCACTGATTATTTTCTTTTCCTTGTTAGACTAGAGCAAAGGATTGAGTTCCACCTGAAGTGATATTCTCGTATAAGCATCGCCTTAAACTTTATGAAAACCCCCTTTTGATGTTTTGTAAATGAATACTAGGGACATATGTAATACTGTCCTCTTTGTGTAAGCGTTGGGATTAGCTGAGCTATGTAACCGCATGTATACATGTTGATGAGGCAATACTCTGTGCACTCATCATTATCAAAAGTCGCCCAGCGATAAATTGGAAAACGTTTGTTAAAAATTGAGTTGCATCCTAGAGGTTTATCATACGCCATCAGGTAAATAATATTTGCAAAAAAGTACACAACTCTGTCTCTTTGCCAAACAGAATAAGTGAGTGAACCTATTCAAACTACGATTTGTTTTATTTCTTTTTTGTTTATTTTTTGGATATTTTGTTGTTGTATATACATATATATGTTTTGGAAAACAGACGGAAGCAAGTTTTACATTCATCATTCATTTATGTATACACCAGTCTTCTCAAATATGTATGAAAATTCCTTTTGTTATTTACGGATGTGCCAGTTGATTGATCGAAAATATTTTTCCATTGAATTTTAAAAGGGATTTTGTTAGTTAGTGTTGGCGCTAGAGTTCGGGTAGATATATGCTATTTAAGTTATACAACATATACGACAAACAACAACTCTTTTAATTTCATTTTTTAAAATATTTTGCATCATTACAGAAAGCGTTTATGGGCATTTCACGTTCGCTTCCAAAGTGAAAGACAAGGAATAGAGTAGTATCTCCGGATAATCAGTTGCAGGTAACAGATACGGATAAGATGTAGGTTAAGTCAGAGGTGCGCATAGCGTCTGTACACTTTTCTGGCTGAAAGGTAAAATCCAACTAAGAAGCATATTTCCTCGTTGAATAGTTGTTATCGAGAATTTAGAACACCAGGACGACAATTATTCCCTTTCGCTCTCTGCGGACATATTTACGCAGCATATAAGTAGATAAATTTAATATAACTTTCGCCGCGACATATGTTTAAATTAACTTATGCGAGCACCGGTGAAAGGCGCACGAGAGCTAGTAAAGTAACAACAACCGCTTGGAAAAATGAAAGGAAAATGTTTACGTGAAACCATTCGTTAGCATTAGCTGTGTCTATGTAATAAATTTATTGATTGCTTTTCAAACTTTTTCTGCAACATATACCATATGCAATAGTAATAAGTGAGAGTGTATTAGTCTCTGTGATTAAGTAGAATAAATAAATAGAGCCATTGCTCAGCTCACTGACCAAGAAAGAAGAAGATGTAATCTCCTCCATAATGTTGCACTCGACAAACGGCTTAAATTGTAGACAAATCGTTACTCATCAATGACAAATTTTCCATCGCATATATATCTTTATAAGAGTCATTAATTTCGAAGTCTTAGTGCAGCTGATAAATTTAAATTCTGCAATTTTTAAAATAAATCCAATTAAATAAATTTTCTTTTTTTTTTTAATTCTTATTTTTAATTTTTTTCAATTTTGCCAAGAGCTTTTTCTGTAATATTTATTTTTTACACCCTACACCACTTGTCGTACAAATGTGTATCAAGTTTGTGCGGATATACGCAACACCCACATGTACTTGAGATTTGCGCAGCGATCCGGCACGGATCAATTGAAAATCATTTTCTGAATCGACTTTAGCTTATCTGCCCGTCTGTCTCTCTGTCTTGTTTTTTGTGTTCAACCTACAGGTCACAATTCGAGATATATCTTGATGAAATTTGGTGCACCGACTCGTTTTGGTTCGAAGACGAACGCTATTGAAAAATCTTGTCGGAACACTTTTACGACCACAAAAATTCATTATATTAATAACTGCAGGGTGATGTCGGATATTAAAGCGTGGGCCGTGACTTACTACCGCATTTTTATTTGTTGGTCGGATGTTGTTTTCGAACGCTTCTCATATGAAGACTTATACGAATAACTGTTTTAAACCAAATCGTGTAAAGTACTTCACGGTGGGCAGTGTTCCACTACAGTGCCCTTATCCGTT
Organism: Glossina austeni; assembly: GCA_000688735.1. Classification (NCBI taxonomy): domain Eukaryota; kingdom Metazoa; phylum Arthropoda; class Insecta; order Diptera; family Glossinidae; genus Glossina; species Glossina austeni. Next base: position 30,697 of record KK502708.1, on the reverse strand, counting down.
TTTTTTTATAAGGTTTGTTGAATGATAGTGAATGAACGTACGGGATCGAATCCACGAACGACACACACTAGTGATGGACATGAACGGAAGGCTCGCTTCGAGCGCATGTGGTGAAAAAATAATGAAAATTTCGCATTTTGTCCGAGATCAGTAGTGCGATTTTGACTCTCTATACTCACCTCGGATTAAATAAAAAAAAAAATCACATTAAAAATCCATTCAAAATTTTCCCTACATCCAGTACTCTTGTGTTTCCAGTTTCAAGTAATTCTCGTTAAATAAGTTGCTTTACTGGCAACGTAAGTTTCGTGTTTTTCAGGTGCATATGTTTAGGTGAATGTCTATAGCAAGCTTTAGAAAATTTGGCATTCACTCAATATAACGAGATATATCTTCAAGTTTGATAAGAAAGAGTTTCTAAAATATTTTTACTTCTTCTTCGGTAATCAAAGAGTCTTTTCTCAGACATCTATCCTTTTCTTGTGACCTAAAGCTCTTCGTTACTTCGTTAACGATATTTGTAATTTATCCTCCCACACATGCACACATAAATGCATGCATGCAGGCGTACATGTTTATACATATTTACATAAATTCTACTTTTCGATTATTATTTCTTACAAACATTTCGCCTCACAAGTCTTGAATTTCTAGACAGTAAAACAAGTCTGGAATGAAATTTGCCGACATAGCCTTATCCCGTCTGTTGTAATATATTCAGTCGCTACTTCAATGTCTCTATGTATCTATCAAGCTTGAATGTTTTCTGTAAACATATACGAGCAAACGTATGGCGAAGTGTGTGCTCTTTGACGCTTCTACAGTCGACAAAATGTCAAACAATTTTCATAAATTGTCCTCCACTTATTTATATGTAGTTCATGTCTTATATTATTTATTTATTTATTCTGTTCTAGATGACGTTCAAAACGTTCAAGACTACGCATTTTATGTGAAAAATATGGCACCGTTGGTGACAATTGGTTTCAATTTGAATGAACATTCTTAGGTGAAGGCATATTTGATACTTCTTTAGCTTTCACGCTCAGAATAGGTTAAGTTTGGTAAATATATGTAAATTTACGCACACACTATGAACACCTGGATATCCATAGCATTGATCTGGGCTTTTCTGAACTTTTTCTGAACGCGGTGGCAGCGCATTGCCAACTAGTCGCCCGGCGAGTTCGAGAAATTTCCATGACCCGGCAAAAACAGTTTACTTCTTAGCCCACTCATTGTACCAGATTTGGTCCTTCGGTATTGTTTTCCCATAGTTGTTGCTATTCCGTTAATAAATTCTGTCGGATAGCTGTTTTAGCTCCGCGGTTATCGGTATTACCTTCCCCAACTGTTTTTGTTTTCTTTTTCGCGCTATGAATATAACGCTGCCTCTTAAGTAGCATCTCGTTGCCAAAATTCCTGCCAAGATAGTCACATGCCGCTCAAAGCTGTGCGATAGGTTGCTGTCATTTTCAACGGGCGCAACCTTTGAACTGCTTCCAACTTCCGCAGGAGATGATATGCTTCTGTCTGTCTGTTCGTCCCTCAGGGTTGTTTTTTTGTGTACAGGTCGCACATCTACATTTGACATATTTTAATGAAATTTGATAGACTGAAATTTTTTGACTCAATGACGAACACTATTGAAAATGGTTTGGAACGAACCACTTCTCCAATCACTCCTCATATAAAACCTTGTTTTAAAAACTCGCTTTACGAAATGGTCTAGTGTATCTAAGTATCTTTACTCGTTTTCATATATAACATGTCGTACGTGAAGGTGCCAATGGCCACCTGCTTAGGTTTAGTACGTTTGAGTCAGGAAACGTTACGTTACGTTCGAGTTTATGTTCTGCGTTAATTAATTATCTATGTTTTGTTTCATGACAAAAGCAAACATTTTTCAATGATCGCATGAGTATGTGGATAAACCGCGCTTCCCTACGTTCTTTTTATGCAATATGAGGCTTGGACCGGCACGCAACACAGCTTGTATTTACATCGTCGTCATATTGCTCCGGTGAAAGATTTTCTTCTCTTAGTTTTAAAAAAAAGAAGAAACCAACAGAATTTGAGGTCCAAACTACTATTTTTCGAAAAATGTAACTCTCATGTTATCATCTACGTCTCGGCAGGGAGCATCTAATGTTCATTTGAAAACTTTGCGTGATAGAATAAAACTTAAGATATACCATCAAAGCTAGCCTATGTTTTATTAAAGAGTTAATTAATTGCCGATTCATTTTGGAATAATATTTATGCTGAAACATGTTAAGTTATGATAAGCGGCGGTTTAACAGAAAGCAATTAGTATTGAATTTGTCTATATAGACACACCTGCTGATGTGAGTAAGAAAAATCTATCAGTTTATGTGTGTGTATACGAGAAACATTTCATTGATTCATAAGTAAAGAAAACCAAAATGACGTCATTAATAAAATTTATCAGTAATAGGGTGACAATATTTTAAAAGACTTCTTAAAAGATAACGTATTCTAGGGAAGAGACGGACGAACAAATTGATTGATTCATTGGATTGTAAAACATGTGCTGGGAAATAACATACATCAACGATTTTGCTTGATATTTGTATTTTTAATATTATTACTATTACTACTACGACTACTGTACATACATACATTCACACACACATACACGCAACAAACAATAAATATTGATAAAAATTGCTTTCATTAACTAATTAAAAATTATTAGGATTTCATTAAGAAGATAATGACAGCTACTTTCCTCTACTGACTCTTGTCGGCAAAAATTGTTTAGATAATAAAATTTATTTTTATCGTTCACAGACGACTATGTGCCTATACGCACACACACTCTTCGTTGATATTTAATCATGTACAAGTGCATATGAGTATATATGCACATATATATATATATTCGTACATATATCTATATAGATATATTTACATATATATACACACACATATATAGTTTTCTTTAAGACTAATAATATTTCGGTTTTTTTTCGTTTATTTATTTCTTAGGAAAAAAGTTGTCCTCTTACATATATACGTTTCGCTATTTTACTGTATGTGTACATGTGTATATATGTAAAGTTTGCAATGTTTGCATACGTCAGAGGATTCGTCTATGCTATGCATTACACATGCATATGTGTTTTATCGTTTATCGTGCAATTAAATGCTTTAAAAGCGCCTGAATAATTTAACCTTAATTCATAAACGTTTAACATTTATTAGCAAACAGACGAAATATTCTTAATACAAAAAAAGTATATAAGGAGAAAAAAAAAGCTTACACAAGTTACTGTAGTACGAAGGAAAGCAAGTAAGCAAACAATAACAAGTAAGTTTTTATTTGATTAAGGAGGAGGAGGAGTTATTAAGTAAAATGAAAATTTTATGAATAAGACCTCGTAAGCTGACTAAGGAATGTAACCGAAATCCAAGAAGACAGTGTTAAACTTCTTAAGATTATAGGGCGTTGGTGATTAAATGCCTTTCAAGAAAGAGTCGTTCGCTTTTTAACGGTACTACAGTACGGATTAATTTCAAAACAAAATTGAAAAAAAAATATTGAAAACAGTGAATGCTTCAGGATGATAATTCAGTATCGATCAAAGTATCTCTCAGTAGGAACATAAAGGATGTTTAAAAAAAAATACAAGTGAAATAATGATCAAAGTGTACTTTTTGGTTTAAATAATATTCGGTTTTGTCGTGGAAATAATGCAAAGTTAGAAGTTGAAATGAAATTCTGGCGGAACTTTCGCGTCCAAAAGCAACATTTAAGAAGGTGGTTAAAAGGACAGACATGTCAGGACTATACATTCGGTGTATTAGTTATTCGACTCGCATTTCTTATGCGAATAATTGATTATGTAGATGAAGCATAGGAGGCACAGATGGACATTGCTTAACTTATTTGAGCCGTATAGTCTTGAGAAAGCCAGCGCGCTTCTCGGCCGACTGTAATTTTAAGACGGACAGGCAATTCTTCTACTAGGCGGAGGATAGATCTAAAGCTATTCAGTTGCCTAGCAATTTAGTTATAGTTAACCGGTAATAAAAATACAAATCCTTAAGAGATTTAATTCTCAAATATTCTTAACTACAATGACTTGTTGTTGCTCTTTGCTCGTGTTAGAAAAAGTTCTTAAAGTAATTTTTAATTTTAAAAAAATTTTTTTTTTTTACTTATTTCATTACAAAATTAGTAAGCAGAAGCAAGTAAAAAATTAATCGTTATAGTGCAGGAGTGAAGGGCGGAAAAAGCCATCATTTATACATCAAATTGTAAAACTATTTTAACAAGTCATAAAGTTGTGGTTGAGTGTTTGAATAAAATTCAGACAAACAGCCCAACAAACCCATCATTAGTGAAAGGAGGAGAGCATACATAGAACCTGTGTAAAAGAGTTCATTCGCAGTGTGAACATATCACAGGCTTAATAATGAAAGAGTTAACTTGGAGCGCAGCTGTTGGTGATTTCCGGACAAAAGGGAAATGTTTTGCTTTGCACGGAAGTTTTTTCATAGTACTGTTATTGTGTATCGGCCATGGTTCCTGTCGACCCGAACAGAGTGACGATGATTTCAAACTCAGAATGATAAGGGAAAATACAACAACCACAGCAGGAACAACAACAACAACGAAAGTAAAGTTTAACACAATTGCTAATGGCGGTGAATACGACAAAGCCGATAAAGATAAATTGTTTATATTGAATCATCCAGAAATAACGTATAAAGAGGATTATGTAAATGAAGATTATAGTAAGTCACAGTATGGGTTGCAGTAAGTAAAAGCAGTAATAACCAACTCTTATGTTACAATTTTAGAAGATCCAGTGAAACACTCTGTCAAATCTGACATGCCCATTACCGCTGAAAGCTATAAACGCTTGAAACCCGAGAAAATATATTTCGATGTGCTGCCGAAAAAACCTGTTATTGTTATTGAGAATTTGCCCAAAATAAGCAAATCGCGTCTTAAAGTTATTCCTTTTTCGGAAGATGTAACTGATAAACAGTCCAACAAATTATCGCACAACAAAAGCGATGAAATTCTTTACCTTCGTAAAAAGCGTGGCACGCAAACCATTCTGGATAATCAACAAAACGTTCTTCAAGCATTAAATCCCTACTTTCAGAATGTCTTAATGCCGTGTAGAAATTGTGGTGGAGTAAACGGTATACGTGCTCAATATATTTTTGTTAAGTGAGTTTAAAGAATTTCCGCTGACTTAAAATTAATTATTAATTAATTATTGTATACGTAGCCGGCCTGTACCAGGCAAAAAGCACAATGCTTTGGATATACCAGTAAGGGCACCACCGCCTACCGATATGCCCATAGGTTTTGATAGTCGCATTGCCGCGGACGAAAACGATAGAGTAATCTTCTCGGGCGGTTCAAGAGGTAAGTTTTTAAATCAATTCGAGGGTAATATTTTTAATTTTTATTGGCTTACAGCGACGCAACGTCCGGTTGCTACTCGAAGACCACCGGAATCCATTTTCCGTGACCCAAATCCTGGAAACTTTGATTTTAGTTTTATGAGTGAGTAAAATGCATTAATCAGTTTCTGTTTAAAAGCTTGTTCTATACACGGTTGTATTTACTTCCATTTGTCCAGACACCTCCGCCACCGCGCATCGCGTGCACAATGCATGATCGCTTCGAATTTCGTCTTAATTGTTTGCTTTAACATATTTTGTCTTTGTTTCTTCTGTTGTCATTTCCTTCCTACATGTCTCTCTATACTTCTTATTATTTTTGCACATGAAATTTCTAGATCCTGGAAATCAAGATACGCAATTAACGCGTCCTATGGCTCCGCCAGCGAACGCGCCCAGAATAACGAGCATGCGACCTCTGGTTCCACCATCAGCAGCACCTTCTCCAACCCTGGGCAATAGAGGCATCTCGCAATGCGTCTGGGCTATTGTCAATTGCTGTTCCAATGGCGATAGCGAAATACGTTACTCTTGTTTCGAACAAAATGGTTGTTACGGAGCTTTCTGGGATTTGAACCCTTGCGCTGAAACTGTTCGTGATAACATCATCACTTACGTAGCCGATTATTATGATTAAGATTTTCATATTCTACCCAAAAAGAGTATTTTGAATGAAACATTCACTGGAATATATTTGATTTATATATGATACGCGTTGTGTATAACACATGTGTGAGTCGTTCGTTGCTTTTTGTGCACCAAATTTCAATGCAGTCGTTTTAGATTTTAGTTTCTTGTGTTTTTATTTTTTTTTTATTTTTCGCTTATATTTATTTTAATATCGAGATAGATATCTTTGCTAAGCTTTATTTTGCCTTAAGTTATACAATTACTTTACACGATTTTGTCTTTGCATTTAATCTTAAAAAGTTAAGCTATTTTCTACTAAATATTTGAAACTAAATGAATGTTTGTGAAATGGTACATAATTTTACAAGTCTTTGATTAACTTGATATCAACCAGAAAAGGTAAGCGGTATTATTATGATAAGCACTATCAGGCGGTGCTCATCAGAGCTCATTCATTCAACATGTATGCTTTTCTTTCGCTGCGTTGGACTTACAAACACGCCTATGAATGGTGTTGTTGTTGTTGGAATTGGTTGTATTTGAAATGTTGCTCACATCAAAAAAAGGAAAAGTCACTCCTTTCAACATTTTTAGCTCCTAGCTTAAGTAAATTTTACAATTATGTTTAACGTGAGCAGCAGACTGCTTCTCAAAAGAATTTGTCTTGTACAAACCGTTCCCCCGGGACACTTAGAAGGAATACTTTAACATATCTTTCATTGCTTGAAATTCTTGTAACAACTCACCCACTCATAAATTCCTTTTGATCCATGCTGGCAGGGACTACTGTTTGAATTTCTACAACTGTAAAAAACGAAACTGTAAAACGGAAATGTTAAACTATGCAATGCAGTCCTTCGTTCCACCAAAACTATGACTTCCACAAAAAACTACCTTTCGTTCCGCAAAGGTACCTATTTGTAGCAATTCTGGTGATCAAAGTCAAAAAAACAATTACAAAGGCAATAAAAGGCAAAATCATGTATTGATGAACTTTCCTTCCTTTCCAAACATTATGGATTTGCGTGAGATTTATCAAAGTTTTGAGATTAGTTTATATAGACCATTGTTCGTTAGTAAGATATAGAAGAATACAAGAAAAGCGAAGAAGAAAAAACACTACCAAAACACTTGAAAACTAATTCCGTAATTATAGTTTTTATAGTTTTGAAGCTTGCCTCGTATATTTTGCCCTTTTCTACGAAGTGATGATTCGTTTATTTCGTTTTTTTCTTTTCTGTTTTTTTTTGTAAGGAAAACAGACTTAGACCATTTCCAAAATAAATATTTTTTGGATGGAATGTAGATTTCTCTCGCAAACATTTGTTCAGTCATTTTTATAGGTTTTGTGGGTGTGTGGTATGCTTGTTTATTGTTTTCACTTTGCAAATATTGTCGATTATTAGAAGTGAGCCCGAAGAGAAGTTAGATTGGGTTCAACATGAAAATAGTTTTAAGCCAAACAATTAAAGAATAAATAGGATGTCCATATAACCGGTAGAAAACGTTCATATTTAAGTAACACTTATGTGCAGCAATGGTTATGACATGACAATCAAGGAAAATTAAGTTTAAAATAATTCTTGCACAAACGTAAAAAAGCGTAAGGTCTGTGCCTTAAAGGGTTCTTCCATCAGTTTGCTTAGCTTAGCTTGATAAGTAAACTTGGAAAACGTTTTTAATCGATTAGTGGTTGTGAAGGCTGGCAGATTTTCACCACAACTGGTTAACCCTGCAGATGTGTAAATGTTTATTCTCGTTCGAACACATACGAAAGCATTCGTATGTGTTTCATCTACGTGCTTGTAAGCGCTGAAAATGAGTTGAACTTATACTTGTTTCGCATGTGCAAACTAAGTAAAAACATAACCAAGTTAATTTAGTGCGTCTCGTTTAAATCTTATGACAATATAAAGGGAGCATACAGATGTGTCTGTCTCCTGCATGTTTCACGGTCCACTTATGTATACAGCTTTATAGCCGTATCCATGGCTATACATTCATACACATTTATAATCTGTAAAATTTCATTTATATTGTGTAAAGATGCTATGCGCGTGTGTGTGTGTGCAAAAAATTATTTATACCATAACATAATAAAACTCGAGGCGTGTGCCCACAAAGGACCACTGAATTAATTAAAAAAACGACGAGAACTTGTATTTGAATTTAATTTTAAATAAGCAAAGATTATGCTTTTAGCCTGCGTGCATCTATGAGAATTCAGTTGTGATGTTCACTTAGTTAATTTGCGACTGAAATGGACGTCGGTACTCGTGTATAGTTTTGTTCTTTACAGGTCTTTGCAGGTTACAAGCAGTCTTTTTGTCGTAATATAAAAAAGGAATTTTTCAGTTTTCAGACTAAAATTATATCACCACCACTAGCATTATTCGTATTGATTCATGAAAGCTGATGTTTTACCTATAGGTCTCAGGAACATGCATCGTAGACTTTTTACCGCATTTGTAGATCGGTGTGACATTGTAAGCTAGGCTGCTTTGTGTTCTTGAAATGCCTTCGGTCGCACAAAATTAGATTGAAGCGACAAAAAGGTCGCATTTCTTTGGATCAAATTTGATAGAAAGATGGCCTTGCAAGCGTGTTTATAACGAGTTTGGAGATGCATTTGCTAAAACTGATCTGAATCTGCCTGTTATTCGTTAGTGGTCTACAAACGTGAAAGTCAACTAAAATAAGTTAACAGCCGAATTAAATTGTCTCTCAGAAGTACACCTGCATTAACTATTATGGAAAAAAGCGGGTACACATCTTGCACAGAGGCATATCCACAGCTGATACAAATCCGAGTTGCGAGTGAACTTGGCAAACGGTAACAGTAAAAAACATCAGTCACAAGACATAGGCAAATCGGGCGTATTGAAGATACTTGTTTTGATAAAACTTAAAAGGTCCGATATTGAGCGTAAGTGTAGATATAATTTAGGTTTCTGCAAACGACTCTGAACGGACTGAAAAACGCGTAACTATATTTACATTGAGTAAGCTTTATGGAGATAAAGTTCCCAGAGTAGCGATGCGGGACATTAAAGTATATCTTAATAAGTAATGTCGGTGAGTCGGTAGTGCCATTTATTAACTTCACTAAGAAGGAAATTGAAGCTGATACGACTCCGATTCTAAGGGGAAGGAAGAAAACTGTTTGACATCGTCAACGCACATTAGAAACGAAGAAATTCATAATATAGTGACAGATACCGCTGATGTACATCGACGCGACATTCTTGAAATGTCTTAAGTGGCAGACATTTAGATTGGGATCGATGTTCTTTTATAAACTTTATGGATCAAATTTGACAGAGAGAGATGACCGTCTTGCAAACACGTTTGTAATGGGTTTGGAGATCTGAATCTGCCTTGTGTTTATTACAGACCGTTTAGAAACTAAAGATATCAATATAATGGTAGGGATGACAAGAAGACTTAAAAATAATTAATTTCCCGTTAATCCAATATTTTTACTGCAATGCTAATCTTATTTTCAGACACAGTCTGCAAAAAGATACTAAAAGATTTAAATTTAACACATTGCCGACCGCACAAATTGCACTTCAATATATGCTACCCGCCGGGCATTTTTTACGTGTGATAACTAGTGACGTTCTCAAATATATGTAGACAACAATTAAGTATTCAAGTGACAAAATTAAGTTTGTAAAATTTAATACTTGTATAGAGTACGATACCGTTGGAAACATTTAAGTTTATGTAGCGGTACTCTATAGCTTTTGCAAACATATCGAGTGTATCCTGTTTTTTTATGCGCAGAACAGACTTTACATTGTCTGTGGGGATATTTTTTCTTGCCGCCAGTAACAATTTGAATAAGTATATGTTTATTCATATCCATCGAAAGTCTATCTAGTAGATCAATTCTGGGCGACTGTTTTGTTCTTTCCTTACTTGTTGAAGGTTCTTCTTCCATGTTGTCCAGATTTTGCGTTTCTTTTGCCTCTATTAGTTGTATTGCAATTTTGAGTAAAAATTTTTTGTAGTCTATTCTCGTATCGAAGAGAATCGGGCATCAAATTATATACAATAAATATAAATTGTAAAACGGGGAGATTTCCCCGAGCGGTCGGCAATGTGTTAATATAAGGTTAGGCATGGGAACACTGACTAATTTCCCAATTAGTGAAAATTTTTGCTGAAATGTTTATTTTATTTATTTTATTCTGGGTTTAGTACACAGAATGTGAAGAGTTGATAAACGGTTCAAATCCAATATAATGTCAAACATGATAAGACTTTATTACGATTACTATCCCACTAAGCCAATATTTTTACTAAAATGTCAATTATAATTTCGGACAAATATTGATTCATAATATACAAGGAAGAAGTGCCAGAAGCTTTCAAAATAAAAATATGTAGAAGAAGGAATGGAAAGAATTTCAGAATTGTGGAATCTCTTCGTTCGAAATCTGCGATATTGCTTTCCATGACCTTTTTGCAAAAAATTAGTTAATTGTTCATAATTATGTTTGTATTTTTTTGATCTTTTTTTTTGAACTAATCGGTGTTTGTATACTTTGGCTATATGCGGCGTTTTGAATTTATCGGGAAATTTGAAACGTATTTTTTTTTTTCAGTTTTCCCCAAACACACATTCTTTACTTTTCTCTACTTTCGTAATTGTGTTAAGCACGATGAAAACTCATTAAGTATTCAAATGGTTTAGATTCACAAAGTGTACATATATGTATATGTGTGTGTAGATAAATGCTGTCAGTCGAAACTTTGGTGTTTCCTGGTTTGACTAAACGATGGTGTCATTGAATAATAGTTATGTGTGTTGTTGGTTGTAGGAGGCACTGAAGCACGGCCATATTAGATCAACTCGCACGGATAACTCGATGAATAGAAAGCAGACAAAATCATACAAACGAATAAATAAATAACCACGATGCAGTGTGGATTGGCAGAGCAGTACATGCAATTAACTGAGTATTAATCGTTAGTTTATAAGTGAGGTCGTAGGAAGGTAAAATAGCTACTTACCACTGCCGCTGTCATAGGATTTTACTGTAGAGCCACTTGTATTCGAGCGCTTAATTTCACGGCGACCCATCGTTATTGCGTGGTGGGAAGGTGAGCGGTGCAGCTGACTATGATGGTGATAGTGATGGTGATGAAGATAGTGATAAATGCTTTTAGGTGAATTATTAGCAGAGGCACAATCTAACGAACGTGAAGTGGAACTTATGGTGTTAGCCCCACAATTCGAGACTGAAGATGCTGCTAATGCTACGGCTGTTGTTGTGGCCAGTGATGGGGTTGATATTGATGTGGATGATGCCGGATCTAGCAGTAATTCTGTCGGTGGAAACTGAAAGTAATTTATTTGCTTTTGATTGATATAATAATCGGGTGTCGTTAAAGCTGAATATACGACGGTAGGAGATGTGTCAGATTTTGTGAGATTCGTATGAGACGCGTTTTTATCAATGTTAATGCAATTCACAAATTCGTGTGGCGTCGATGGTGGGGCTGCCGGTGTACTTGTGACAATTTTCGTGTAATCGCTGTTGTTGCAGCAGTTGCTCCCTCCAAAAAAAGATGATTTTCGCTGTGATGATGATCTAAACCCCCTAAGAGGGCGTAACGCATACTATCGTCCGTCTATGCGAACCCAGTCACGATTCTTGCTATTGTACCAAATACCTGAAAACAAAAGTATTTTTTCGTTACAAGTGAAAAAGGAGTTGTTCAAAGTAGGCTATTGAATATCCTACACTACAAGGTTTAGTGTAATTCTTTACTTATCTTCCTTATGAAATGTCAAAAATTACATCTTCTTATCATTATCTAGGCCTATTTTGCATGAGACCGCTTAAGTGTGGAGGGGTTTCAAAAAGGTAAACGTTTGCATAACAGTAATTTTGCATATCAAATCAAACTGTTTCCATCAATTTGTTGCTCATTCCGTCCAAACTTACAACAATTATGCGTTCTTGCCCAGATATCTTGAAAATGGGAAATTTCTTCTTCTCTAATATAGGCTTCTTCTTCTTCTTCTTTAATATAGGCTTTTATAAGAGATGTGGTCACCGATCCAATCAAGTCTCAACAACGTTTACTCCTCAGCGAAAACAAGTCAATGCGATGGGTTTCTTCAAAATATCTTGGAAATTGCGACTTGTAGGTTGTGTACGGAAACAACCAGTCAAACGGACAGACAGCGATTTTTAGTGCTCTCCTTGCCATTTTCGCTTCGTCTCTTTCATCCCAAGTGAATAATACATATAAGTATTATCTGGGGGAGGGGAAACAGGTCAATGGCATTTCGAGTTCATATATTTCCTTGACTATCATAACCCATGCTATGTTAAATTACATTCATTATTAAAAACAAAATTGTTCTAAATTTTCGCCAATAATATCACGAGAAGTTTCGAAAAGAACCCGCAATGGAAGAAACTATTATTACTACCGCACTTAAGATTTGAACCCACGACCATTAAGATGTTAGATGAGATGGCTAACCTACTCGGCTTCCCATGAAGAAAATCAATTGCGATTTTGTTTTGTAGCGTGAAAAATAAAAGAAATGAACTGAATATCATTAAACGCATTGCTCGGGGCGCATGGCATCTCTTTCTGTAAAGTCAGTAAAAAATTCGTAGAAAGAGTTCATTTTTAGCTGAAAAATCCAAATTCCTTTTATCGAAATCAATTTTGCATTCGAAAATTGATTGCCATCACCCCTTATACGGTAGTTTAGAACTAGAGCAACTATTTTGAGTTTTATTAATTCGGACACGTGCTCTGTGTTAAGACAACTGCTTGACACCGTCTCTAATGTTCGCATTATGTTCAAGATAACAAACAAAGCACCGAGAATGGTTTTCATCATCATATCACTGTAACCGCAATATATTTTAGATATTTTCTTTATACTTTAGCAGCAAAGTATGTCTATTTTTGTGTATACGTTAATTGTGTACGGATATGTTTTGTGTAGCACTTTCTACCAACTCTAACGTTACGTTAGGGCGAACATTCCAATCAGAAGCAATTAGGGACAAAATGTGAAAAACATCTACTTTGCTATCTTTAAAGGTTTGTGTCGGATATGTTTTTGCTTGTATGCTCGTATGCATAAATAGACATCCGCACACATACATGTGTACACATGTATCTCACAATATCTGTTTGGTTTCTGTTTCACTAGAGGTTTACTTTCACGTTTGTTGCACATTTTCTACTCTTCTAAGTTCGAAAGTGTTCGCATTTAACACTGTTTGTGCATATATGTGTGTGCGCGGACAAACACATAGCCACCCGTATACGTCAATTTTGGTACATATTTGACTAATGTCATGTCACATTAAGGCGTTCAAATGTAAAATAGTGGCACAAGAGAATTTTGTTTGCGTTGAAAAATTTTTATACATACAGTTATGCGCCTGATGGCGGATGGCGGATGGCAGATATCAGATTTTATTCTCCCTTAACACTTTCAATACATTTAAAGACAAAGTTTAATATTGTTCTTTTTGAACAAACGGTAAGTAAATCATTGTTAAGTCACTTTCGATTTTCGAACCCAATAAAAGAGCGCATCTTTGATTTTGCCTACATACTGGGAAGTGCAGTAAGACTTCTTTCCTAAAAAATTGAACGTTTATTACAAAAAAAAAAATGGCATGAAATATTTTACACAAAATATTAGGTATACCACTTGCCGTTACTTTTCTCAAACCACCGCGTGGGGCAGATTTTGAATTTGAATGTGAAAAGAAAAACTGATCCTTTAAAGCAATCCACAAAGGGAATCTATTTTTTAACGGTCGTCGAAGTGACAAAAAGTCATCAATTGACACCCGTGTTAATTAGAAAGAGTAATGTCTGTTTTGAAGAGAAAGGAGGAAGGGAGGCGCATTCTAGGTGATGTGAAAGACTCGTTGATGAGTTTTGCTTTAGAAGCTATCAGTTGTTGTTCGTAATGTTCGCTAATGATGGTCTCGTTTCGTTGAAGCAACTTAACTTACACTATGGTGCTATCCTTCCAAGTAAGCGGACAAATTTACTTTGACTTCAAATGATTTTCGTTTTGCGTTGCTTTCGCCTCCTCTTCAAAGCTCCGAAACAACATGCTTTGTGCACTTCAGCGGGGTAGTTAGAAATATTACTTTACGATGAAGATGTGACCGCACTCCATAATATCGATAACGTGGTTTGACAACTACACTATCACAATACATTATCTTAGTAATATTGTACGCTACCTTAGCTTAGAATGAAAGTAATTTGCCTGCAATCAAGGTCAAGTTTGTGGTAAATGAAATGAGTAGAAAGTTTTGTGGACGTACTGCGGCATCGAACTCTAAATGGTTTGAGAAAGAAACGATTATTTTAGTATTATATAACAGGACTCTGGGCAAAAACGTCGCTCAGCTAAGGTTTGTACTATTTTGCCTATATATTGTGGTGTTAACTATGAATTTTGACGGTGTTTGAGAGGCGGTAACTGAGAAAAGTGATTACAGAGAAATATACTTTTTTTCACTCATTTTATTCCTGTAATTATTTTGTCAAATCGCTTTCAAAAGTATTTCGAAAAGATTTGGATGAACGCAATGTCCTGCTGAGCCTATTTACAGTGACTTCGAAGTAATGAATAGTTTTAAGAAAGAGACTCTGCTAATGCGAAAACAGAGCAATAATGTGTTGGAATCTCTGCTGAGAATAATGTGTCTGCTCCACGGTATATCGATAACGTTCAATACAGTGAAAGAAGAAGAGCTTTAGCTGGAGGCAATCATTTTGAAGTTGTTCAGAAAAAAGCTATCCTTCTTTAGAGTATCTTCTACGCCGTCCTTCACGTGCTGTTAAGATCTTATAGCTTGCTTTGCGTTGCCAAAACAGCAAAGTTTTCGAAAATGAAATTAAATCTAAATCCAACAGCAGCATCTCTTTAACTTATTTATGGAGGAAATTAATTAAAAGATTAAAAAACTTAAACGTTAAACTACGCAGATATCCAATGAAACAAAAACAGCTTAAGTTGTTGCAGAATATTTGGAAACTGTCTTTGCATAATCATTTATTTCCGTGAGTTTTACAGTAGGGAGAACCCCAAGTACACGTTTGATGACTGATTTGGAAAGAGAGTTCTTTTAAAACTACTTTAATTAGAAAACTTAACGTTGTTCGTTTCTGAAGATTAAGTTTATTTGGGCGTATGCAGCACCCGAAAGGATAGATTCAGTTCGCTTCATTCAGGATCGTTTTCTGAATCGATGTAAGTCCGATTGAGATCCGTCTGGCCGTTTTGCGATATTCCGAAAAAAATTAATGCTCTAACGTGTGTTGGCTCAAAGACGAGTTATACTAAAAATGGATTCGAACACAACATCCTTACGATTTTTCCCATACCAAACAACATCTCATTTTAAAAATTTCTCGGCAAGAATAACTAAGTATTGGAATTTCGGCATACTAAACTGTGCGAAACGAATTTGGAAGAGGTGGGTATAATACTTTTTTGACTTTTCTTATGAATGTAAGGCAAAAAAATGTAAGTTTTAGTATTTTGTGGTGAAAGTTAGCTCGGAACATCGTAATTTGACATAAAAAAGTACTGTGTCACATTTTGATGACGCGCATCAATCTTTTAAGCCTGAGCTCGTCAAAAGCAAAGCTCTATATGCAACAAAGTTTAACTTTTGATTCTTTGTTTGTGAAAGTGGTCGAAGAATAATAAAGTCTTTGACCAGAACGTCAACTTTGCCAAATTTGGTTCATCTTTTAGCCTCCCCCTCCCGCATAAAGTCTTCAATAAAGGATAGTCTTTATCTCGAAACAAAGTGCAACTTTTGATATTTTATCGCGAAATAAATTAAAAATTATATTAGATAAAGTAATGTAGGGTAATTAATGAGGGGTCACGCCCGACTATAATGTTTTTACTTGTTTTTAAATAAATTAATTACGATGCCCAGCTGCAGCTGCTCATCTCAATATAAACTAATTAAATAGATTTGCATCCAGCTTAGAACGTTACGTACGCCGCGACAGAGAACTTTTCTAAAAGTAAAACTCAACAACAAACTTTTGTTAGAGTTCACTTAAGAATTTATTTCGTGCTTACACATTTTAATTCATTAAATATATTTTAAAAAATAAATTCTACTTTGAAAAACTAAACCAAGTTGCGTAAAAAATAAATTAGGTCTTTGGTCTATGCATAATTCGGGGACTCCCACCCATATATGCATATAATCGACATAACCTAACTGAATTGGGAAAAATATGACACGAAGTTATTATTTGCGAGGAGTGGTTCATTAAACAAATTCATAGAATCGCGTTAGAGCAAAATAATTCGTGTAAAAAAAGATTTTTTTTTCTTTTTAACTTGTGTTAAATCAAATTTGGTGTTAAACAATTCGTACAAAAAGAAAACTAGGTGTATATATATATATAATATATAAAGATAGATATTATTATATTTATATAGATACACATACATACATACTTATGCATTTGAAGCGATAATTACCGTTTATCAATGCAAGTGAAAGTTCGAGAGAAAACTTTCTTCTTTGGGGAAGAGCTATCGAGATTATATTATTGCCTATTTTGAGGCGAGAAAGCTTGACGTAAACTAAACTGCTTGTAAACGAGAATTGAAAGATTTTAAGAAGAAGAAAAATGTAATCATTTAAATAATTTATATTTAAAGTTAAAATTAAATCAATACGTTTTTTGTCCTTGCTTTGCTCGATGTTATTGTATATTTCTTCCCTCTTCCCACACGATAGGATAAAATTACAAAGTAATTCTTTTGCTTTATTGAAGTGCTGAGTGGATTTTATGTCATTGTATTTCGATCGAACATATGCACAACTTTGTTACAATAAATTAATTGGCAATGTTTTCGAATGTTTGAAATTAAAATTATTAATGATGGACTAATAAATTACAAAAATTTACGGTAATTATTCGCGATTTACTTCATTTGTTGTACTGGGACACGATGGGTGAGATGAAAAAAAGAAAATTACACTAACTTTGTAATGACCAGAGATGTCATGAAATTTACTCATTTCCTTTGCGCCTTAATGTAAGCACGTTCGTCCTAAGTAAAACCGTATAAAATGAGGGGAAAATGTCAGAGAAAAATGAAAATATACTACTGTGTGTTCAAAAAGTAAGACCCATTGTTTTTTTTTTTATCTATTTATTATTCGAAATCTACTCCGTTGTCTCCAAAGTAATCCTCAAGCTCAAATAATATTCTGTATTAACAGTTTGGTCCGGCATAAAGAATTCATAGTGCACAACACCACGATAATCGAAGACAGCTATTAACATCGCTTGACCGTCTTCGGTCTTGGTTTAGATCCACATCTCATCTCCCGTAATAATGCGTTTCATAATCAATTGCTAGTCAGAAATGATCTCCTCTCACACACTGTGCAAAAGCCGGAGGAAAACTCTTTTTGTGTCGTCCGAAACCAAGCGCAGCTGAAACACTAATGCCTTTTATGAGGTGCGGTATTGTATTCAACTGAGCTATCAATTGCTTTCACCGACTTAAAGAACTTGGTTTACTCCCATGTCATCTTTTCTATGTCCGTTCATTTGTTAAATGCATTTGAAAAATTTATTCTAATGTCACAAAAATAATGATGACGATTGTTAGGTTGGAAGTTAATTAATTTGAATGTAGTGCATTTCCGTTAAGCGGAATGAACGAACGCAAGGAAACAAGGAAAGGAAAGGCAAACGAAACTTTTATTTTTTTTCGAGTTTAGCTAAGCTGTTTCCCTAATCTCTTGTACTTCTCATTAGAATTCTACCTAAGCTGGCGTGTGTGTGCTATATCCTTTTTTTTGTTGGTAATTTTGGACAGCAGAAACCACTTTAAATGAAAGGAAATCGAAAACCGGGAAGTTTTTAGATGTTTTTTGTCTTCAACTTTCTTAGCATTTGTTAATAAAAATGCAAAATATATTGTATTCTTTTTGTTCTTGTTCTTGTCTTTTTTTTTTTTTCTTTTTTCTTTTTTTTTCTCTCACTTTCTTACTTCACTCGTTCTGTTTCCTTTCGATTGGCATTCGTCTGTGAAAAAGTACTTCTGATACATACTTGAAATATTGAAATTCTCTACAGGCTTACAAGCAGACAAACGATTGTATATATGATTCTGGCTGGCGGAAATACAAAGATTCGGAATCGTGGACAAATGTACGTGTTCATGAATATTTTCTTTAAAACTCGTACTCGTATTATCGGTGAATGGGAATTTTGTTTATTTTAGGTTAACTTGAGAATTTCTTCTTTTGTTGTTATTCTTGTTTCCCATTAAACTTAATAGGACATATAAGGAGCGAGAATTAAGGCGTGTGTACGCGTACGCACACACACCAAGAAAGAATGCCGCCTGCCTATGACTGTCAAGAAAGTACATTTATTACACATCGCAATAGTAAGCACAGACATGCCACGATTTTCACTAGTTTTCCTTTTTGTGTTCTTCCGTGCAATTACAAGATATTCGAGAAGAAGGTTTGGAATACAGCGTAATACACATTTATTTATTTTTTTTTTATGCATATGCTTGCTACAACTGTACGGATAAGATATCAAAATGTTAGGAGATGCTCACTCTGCTTACGCTCCAAACTTATGATATGCTTATCATAAAAATGTATAAAATAATGAACTCAAGTTCAAGCACTTGCAAGCGATTGCTAAGCAACTAATAAAAAAATGGTACGATGAACGTATTCTGCATAATTGAAAAAGAAGAAAACGCATATTGTTGACGAGGAAACACGCTACCATGAGTCGTTTCCACAATAAAGTTAACGTATGATCACAATAATAAGAGCGTTAAGCGTTAAGTGTTTAGGCATGGAATCAACTCATATTCAACCAACTTAAAATGAGTTGTACAGGTGGGGAAGTTAATCTCTAGAAGATCGTTGTACTATCAACGGTGTAAATTTGGATTAATTTCTCATTCGTTTTAAGGGCGTTTAGTAACGAAAATTTTTAGTGCAGGAAACCCACATGATCTCAAAGGTTCTCGCATAAATTAAACTTGGTGAGGAATGTGGCAGCCACCCATAGGCTTTCAAGTTGAATTCTAAACGTAATTATTCTCACTACGGCACTTATATAAAAGCGATCGCTTTATCGATAGATAAAGAAATTATTTAAAAAAAGGCTTGGTGTTGTTTTTTTGTCAATACCAACGACGAAGTAAATGGCGGCAATTACTTAATGCGTTCTTTTAGATAATTCACTATAGACTGGGAAAGAATGATTGGTCGTTTAAAAGGTGGATGTCCTGTGCATTTTTGATATTTTGAAAGGAAATCATCGCACTATGGTTTGACTTTCGATCTTATAGGTCGCTGGTAATCGTACACCGCTTGATTTTTTTAATGGCAGACATAAGCTGAGCCATACTATGACAAAGGAAAGGTAAGAATGTATCTTCTATAGAAAATAATTTCTTCTTGTTTTCAGTATTTTTTTTGTTTTTTCAATTTGTTAGCAAAGATAGATCTCTGACTCTGGACAGACCACACACTTTCCCCTCCTGAGACTTATGGACCGGCATAACATAAGTGCTAAGCTTCATTGTTTTAGTTCTAATTTTGATACACACAACAAACGATGAACGAGCAGATCAGGCCACGTATTATTCATCTGGAAATCTTTCATTGAAACATGCGTTGAAGGGTTTTGATCAGAATTTCCGCTAATATGGCGGAGGGAAAAATGTCAATATCTGCGGTAATTGTTTGCAACTTCTTCAATAGATGATGACGAGGCGAGACGTACTGTTGCTGTAATCAACTCTGAATCTTATCCAAAGCAAGAATTTTTTTTTTAAATCTGCTAAATGGCATAATGGAGACTTGGTTACACTGATATGGCGAGGGGAGGACAGAAACACCTGATGATTTTCTCAATTCATTTTTGATCGTAATTTTAAAGCATGAATAAGCATGAATAGGCTTTGCTCATTTTTAATTTCATTTGATTCCATATGCGAGGGTGCATCTGCCTGAATCCATCGAACGGATGATTATTATTTCGTAAATGGTAAAATGAAGCGATACTTATGGAAAGTATATATTATATGTATGGCTGCGGCTGGGGGGCTCTGGGTAAACGATATGAAATGTTAAAAATGAATTAATGAGCAACGCTTACTTATCATTTTATGCCACCTAAGGTGAAGTTAATCCCTTTTGGATGTTTTTCTTTTTTTCTTTTATGTCGTGTTTTGCCGTTCAAAAGCTTGCAAAAATTTTCCTCCGATGGTTGAATTTTTCCGTTTCACACATTTGAAGTCATTTCATATATCGCGTACGAAAATTCGTGTGTTATGAAAATTTTGCTGATGATCTCTCTCTATCTTTAAAAATTGATTAGTAAAATAAATTTCGAATTTTATTATCGCTTTTCATATTTTTATTTTGCACACACATTACACATCCACACACACACATATATATATATACATATATACATATATATATATATATTTATATATATATATACATATATAAATAAATGCATACATGCATACACATACCATGATAACACACTGCTAAAGGTGTTACAGGAATAAAAAATTGTATGCACGTTTCAATAAATTTCACATTTTCTCCGCATTTTTTCCGTACCCGAAGACTCTGCAGACTAAATCAAAACTGAGTGCGTATTTAACGGTACTGAACTGTTGCTCTATCTACTCTCACGCACGGCAATTTATTTCACAGTTTTGCAGAGAATTTTGAGAGATAGAGATAGAGAGAATGAGCGCGAGTGTAAAATTGTGTTAAAGAATAATGTAAACAGGATAAAGGAAACGAAAGCAAACATATTTTTTGATATCTGATATAATGAATCAATTGTTTTTTTGTTTCCATTGTTGTCGTCCTTGTTGTTGTTGTAGCATATTTCACATTTGCTGACAGATTGACGTTCTGTCCATACTTGTGTATCGAAATGTCTGCTGTGTTGCTACAATGTTGTAATAAATACATCGTCATATCATAATTAATTAGGAAAAAAAAAACTATTGTTTCTCTATTGTTTCTTATGTCTATTGTGTCGTGTGTATGGACGAGGATACATTTAGCATAAATATTCAAATTAATAATTTGCTCTAATCAATACTTTTCAAATTATTAGTAGATGATCCATCCTTGTACCCCATTGGCAGCCGGCATTCATATCAAGCGCCAAACTAGAGAGAGAGAGAGAGAGAGAGAGAGAGAGAGAGAAAGAAAAAAAGAAAAGAAGGGCAAATTGTTGCGTCTCTCGCAACAGTTGTGTTATGCAACAAACAATAGCGGTTCCGTTACTAATGAGACCCCCCGCGACTCAAGAGGAAGAGTACATCTACACGCATTTATAAGTGAATGTATAACTCATCTTCGCAACGTAAATAAGAAGTTATTGACTTGTTGTTGTTGTTGTTAGATACATAAGCAAACATGTGAAACCACTTGACAGTTATTAGATAACACAAGTCAAAGGAAACCACGATGAAAGTATCCAGCCCAGGTTAGAATGAATTAATGAAATAAGGTAAAAGGGAGCATAATAAAATGACAACAACAGCAGGCACAAGGCTTTTTAATTAAATGCCATCCCCTCGCCCTCCCCCTCCGCCCAAAAGACTGTTGCTTTCATTTTGCAACGCTAACTGTAAGGCGAATGCAAATATGACAGAGTAGTACAGTAGAGTACAAGATCTACAAGTAGCATATACCAAAAGGAAAACAAAGTAATAGCAGTTTGGGTTTTAGGTTTCTTTTATCTAAACTTATGTACCGTAAGACAATTGAATGCTGGATTTGTCAAACAAAGTCAAGCGCTAGGTTAAAGTAACATTACACGAACAAAAAGTGCAGAGAATGCAGAGCTCTTCCTAAGCCCCATAACAGTAAATGTATACGAGACAAGCTATTGTAAAAAAATAAAAAATAAAAATTGAGACGAAGCATTGAGATGATTAAGGACTGGATTATTGGCCTATAAATACAGGTTAAGAGCAGCTGAGCTTTTGCAGACAAGCAAAATATGCATATTAGCATAATCAAAAAGTATGGCCTCGTACACTTTCCTCGCCTACTATTGTACACTTTCCTGAAGGATGGCAGTCTATCAATCTTGTCTTTTCGTTTGTAACGCATTAATCATCTCATAAAGTAAAGTGCAATTGTAAGTGCATAGTGTATGAGATTGAAATACTAAAGGGGAAAAGACTTTACCTTTCTCGCCCCTCCGTCCCTTAGTGAATAGCTCAGAGTTGCAAAAACGCTCTAATGTATTGATTGGATACCATGTATGTGCCTAATGTTGGCCATCTCGAACGCATGTGGGAACGGTCTCTCGCGGTTCACAAATTTCTCTTGATTAAGAATAAATTCATGATTTTCGTTGGTGAGCATCCAAAATTCGTTCCATAGCTAACGCATGTTTCCCTTATATACATTTTCTGTTTCAGCTAAAATATGCACACATACACGCGCACAAATATATAAAAAATGTTTAGAAGCACATAGTGAAAGTCTCCTGTTACGAGTTCATTCGTATATTATTTATATGTAACGTGTGTTGTTGTCTTTGCAACTGAATATTCATTTCGTTTGGTTCCTTTTTCTGTGATTAAAGTTGGATCTGCTTGAATTCCCATTTAAATGTGGTTCGTTTAATGTTTTTTATTTTGATGTATGTAACTTTCTGGAACACGTACAATTTCTATTTTCTCACTTCTATTTTCTATTCAAATTCTTAAGTTTTATTTTCTAAAGCATTTATAACCTTGTGTCCTCCTGTCTTGAATATCTCCTGGGTACAGGCAGCTTTCGCATAAATCGGTTTCTTTTGTTTCCTAGCAAATTTTATGTAAGAAATTGAGATTTAAAACTAAGATGGAAACTGATTACCTAGTGCTTTAAGATTTTAGTCTTCGAATTTATTCTCTGACTAAATTAATTAATAACAATAATAATAATAATAATAATAATAATAGTAATAATAATAATAATAGTAGTAATAGCAATAAAATTGAGAAGAAAACCGTACACCAAAGCAAAAGCAAGTTCATCTTACGGAGAATCTTGTTCATTACTATTTTTGCATTTTATATTGTGCGTGTGTAGGACGCTCGGGAATGGTTTCTTAATGGGCGTCATAATGAGTCGAGCATACAATTAATTCAAGATTAGATCAATCCTTTTCAATGGAAAGTGAATTGTTAGAAATATTTCTGAAACTTCAACACCTTTTGTTTTCGATTGACATTTTCACTATGGCAAGTATGTTTGTGGGTAGCTAAAGTCCACCTTTCAACCCATTTTCTGAAATTGATTCAAAACCATTTTTATTGAGTGCTGACTTTTGCGCATTTCATTCAAAACGTCTACTATACGATGGGTTGGAAGGTTGGATATTGTTAAATCGATCTACTAAAAGTCTTTCAAATATTTGAAAAAGAAAAGATTATATAAATTTCCTACGAGTTTCAATTGGTTTACAATCAGCTCACGGTTGCTTTTTTTTTTTGTAATACGATCAATCACTAGGGGATGTCCCCTATTCGCGTAACGCGGTGACGGTCAGTACAAAGTGAAGAGAAAGAAAAAGAAAGAAGGAAATAAGAAGGTCGTGGCCGCATTCTAGTGCACGAGAGACCAATCGATAAGATTATGCCTCTACCGACTGAGCACTCACTATAGCTACGATCAAAGTAAACTCTACCGTACTGACGTTTGAACCCGTGAACATTGACTTTGTGAGGGCGAATCCTACCTATTCGGCTACTTATGCGGTTGTATTGTGTTATGCAGCCTTCAACACTTAATAAATAAGCTCTCGAGGATGTTGTTCTTTATGGCGTGGAGGGATGCAAGCCATAGTTGGCAGTGAATACGGGGGTTTATCCGTACACGGAATTATTTATGTAAATGAATGCGTTCACACACACATACACACACACACATAGATTCATATACGAAAGCCTTTAAGCTCTAACTTATGACTTGGAATGCCAGTCTCTTGGGGGAAACATGATAATAAAATTTACTCTTATTTCATATTCGATATAAATGTATGCGCAAAATATTTTATTGATTTTGAATTCAGCATAATTTCATTTAAAACTATATACAAATGAAATTGAAATATTCGAACAGAAATTAAATTAAGGCGCAAGTCTTGAACGCATTAACTGTGAATGACTCAATTTCCAGCACACAAGGAGAAATTTTGCATACATCTTAAAAGATAAGATTTTATATAAGTTAAAGTAACACGTTTTTAATAATATTGTCTTTTACTTTAAAAAAAAATAATAGAATAAATTTACTCGAAAACGTAATTCCTTTAAGGCAGCAATAAAAAGTTTCAGTTGTCGTTGTTATAACAACAGACAATAAGCTCCAAATCAGTTTGCGAAATACTTCTATTAAGGTATTTGATTAAATTGGGCACATTGGCCGGGGTTTAACCCGGCTTTCGGTACCAGCGCCACATATATGTGACGGATGTCCATAATCGGTTTAAGATAATTGCGGTTGGGTTACCAAAGGAATTACCTATCAATAGTACACTGATATTTATGTGTGTCGGTTTGTATAATTTGTAAAATTACTAACTTCAGTTAGTAAGTACGTTACGGATACGTCCTACAAAATTAAATGACAAATGGTGTCATATTTACATGTTAAGACGTCTGGGCTGTGGTGGCGGTTTTTCTCTTGAGGTTCTGTTATCGAAAGGGTTAAAAGAGATAAGGAGAAGTTAGACGACGAACGAAGCTTTCTGCAGAAGTAATTGATAGCGCACCCAAGAAGATTAAGTGTTCGAAGATCGCGGGCAAAATGTGTTTGATTCAACTAAAGTCATAGACGGTTTCAAACGAGTTAGTGTATGACATTTATTTCCAAGCTTTGTTATATTGACATTACCATTTCGAAGGCAACAGCATTGACTAGCAGACTGAGCAGTTCACGCCCAGCAGGTTTTCAATCCTTAACTTAACGTCAACAAATCCATAAGTCCTTTGAATCCCGAATGTAATCGAAAACTATTAAAGAAGCTTATGATGTCGAGTGATGTCGAGAATAAGGTTTAAAAACGCTTTTTGTTCAGTTGGATGTAAAAATTTGGTAAGAAAAATCCGTTGCATCATGCCATCAAAAATCATTGGAAAAACTTTGAAACTCGATTACCAACGCACAGGCGAATAACAATCAATCGCATGTAGCATTGCGGTAAAAAAGATCTGGTTCCAAAAAAAGGGATCATTTGTTGTCAAGACAATGTGTCAGTTTGCCTTGCAGTGAGCCCGAATTGATCAATGTAAACGAGTTGGCCTATGCATTATTGAAATATCCAGCATTTCCATCAGCTCCTCCTTGCTCCAAATTTCATCCTTATCCCAAAAAAATTAAAAAAAAAAATTTCATTCAAACGAATCATTTCCAGCAATTGTAGGAAGGGTTCTGGCGAAGCCACTGCCAGTAAATTGCCTCCTTGACCTACTGTTTGAGATAAATTTTAGGTAGAATTTAAAATATGTGTTTTTTCAGTATTTCTTCAATTCAATTCTATTGGATGAACCACGTTTGCATTTAATTGCATAAAAAGTTGTTAGCATCAACTTTTATCTGTTGCATACGCCATGAACAGGAAAAACTTGTGTTCACAAATCACTTGTCCACGTCCGATAAAAAGTTAGCGTTCGTTGACACCTTGACTAAATGTCCAGAAAAGTTGCAAATATCAATATCAAATTGCAACTTGACCAACGGATACGTTGATATGTTAGAAGCGTTTTCAAAGAAAAAAAAAAAAATGTAATTAATGTTAGCTCGTAAACAGTTTTTTTTGAAAATATACAAAGAATGTGTTTTTTTATTTCACTTTAAGGAATTAATTCCATCGATAGATGGTCTCTTATGAGTTTTGTCTTTGCTTATTCTCGGACAGTCCTTAAGCCTGCAGCATTGTGCAAATGCATGCTGAGTGCGGCAACTAGTATTGCGTATTAACGAGCAATACTAGATGCTGCCAAAGGAGATCCCATGCAAATTTTGACAAAAAAGGGAGTATACCCTGCCGAATTGTTAACTAAAAGGCGTCTGCCTCTATTCCGCTGTGATAAGCGTGCTATTACAAAACAAACGCTGTGATAAGCGTGCTATTACAAAACAGGAGCAAAGCAAAGCGGCGGGGCTCTGTACACAGAAATAGTGGGCGATAAGACGTACGAAGTGGCTGCACTCAAATGCATTATGACACAGGTAGTAAGAGCTCTGCCCAATCTTCAGACGTTATCAAAAATCAAAGAACGTATACGTGTTTGAAAATCGATGCAAAATGGCACGAAATGATTTCAAATATGGCTGTGATGTGAAAGAGCAGTGGTGGGAGGTGGACAGAGTTCCACGTGATTTATTACGGCAATGAACAGTACAACGCTGTGTGGGTTGGGAGTTGCCCGCGCATCATTCTAACACTGCCCTTCGGCGTCCTCCGGTATGCCTATATCCGAACGGCCTCATTCATAAGATTCGTAGCGAATTTCTCAAAAACATTTTGCACGATTAAGAGAAATGTTGTTATTATTGCAAAATGATAACATTTTTAAATGGTGTCTAAAAAAAACAAAAACTATCAAATGCTTTCAATAAGAAAATGAAGAAATTGTGCATCGTATCGATATCAAATAAACCGCTAGCTTTGGTGTTCACGTTCTATTAAATGTATTGTTCGTAAGCAATTGTTTATCCCTTTTTCTTTCTTTTGCCTTCTCTTAGCGTTCAATGTGTGAAATATTTCTCATTTCCTTTAAATGGGTTTTTTTATTATTTATTTTTTTTTTGTTTGTTTCTATTAAGTGCTTAGGTATGGGTAGACATGATATATATAAGTGCAAGTATGCAGTTGTTTGACTTCCGCATAAGCCTCTATACATGCAAGGAAAAAATACGCGCTTACGTCTTAAAGCGATTTATCTAAAGAATAAATTAAAATATTTGCCGAACACAACAAGACTAATATTTGAATAAAATTAAAAGTTATCTCTTTTGCGGGAGTGAGTGGACGATGGCGGACAAGTAAGCGAAGGAATCGATAAACGATCGCACTAATCGATGGCTGAACTAAAGAACAGGCCTGCGAGAAATCTAACTTGAAAAGTCAAAAAATATTTGCTTTTCAGAAACACCGATGACGGTATAGTAAACAGGAAACGATCTAAATCTGTGCATCCCACCTCCCCGACGGTCGACATGCGGAAAGTAGCTCAATTTATTTAATTAAAAACCTTCTCGTATTCAGTGGGGGAGTACAGCAATGTTAGGGCAAGGAAAATGCTATCAAAGAATAATCAAGATAAAATAAAAACACGCTCCTCTGTTAAAAAAGATAATAAAAACACGCTTCTCTGCTAAAAGCACGCTTCTCTGTTAAAAAAGATAATAAAAACACGCTTCTCTGCTAAAAGCAGGCTTCTCTGCTAAAAACTCGCTTCTCTGTTAAAAAAGATAATAAAAACACGCTTCTCTGCTAAAAGCACGCTTCTCTGCTAAAAACACACTTCTCTGTTAAAAAATATAATATATTCACGCTTCCACTGTTTTTACAATTTTCCATGAGACATATATATAAGAAGGATAAAAGCAAGAGATTCGACACATGTTACAAAAGAAAAAAAAACAAGTGAAGAAGTATCTAGATCAGTGTCTGTACAAATACCTGTTCACTTTTCGGGGTTTGATATTAGACTTTATTTTTACATGACAATTACACTTGATTTGATTAGAACAACATATGAATTTTTGCCAACCAAAATTACAAAATAGTAACGTAGCAACGTAGCAATTGAGTTTCGCTTTGAATTTTTATTAGTTTTCCGCTATCCCAGCGCCATCTAATTTCCACACATTTGGAACTGTAAAGATGCTTTTATTTTTTGCTTTAACATTTTCTTAAAATAAGTTTTAGAGCTTTCTCAGTGTAATCAATCCCAGCTTCTCAATATTGGAAGCTTGGTGGTGTGTTGATGCAAGAGCTTTATATAAAAACGAGACGGAGCATGAACTTTCCACACGCGAAGAATTTTTGCATACGCTCCAAAATTACAGAATAGTAACATAACATGACCACATTTCGCTTTTTAATTTTTGTTAAAGTTCTCCGCTGTCGCAGCGCCATCTAATGTCCACTTATTTAAGAATTGTAAAAATGCTTTTCTTTTTTGCTTTAAAATTTTTTTAAAATAAGTTTTAAAGCTTTCTCAGTGTAATCAATCGCGGCTTCTCAGTATTGAAAGCTCGGTGGTGTATTGATGCAAGAATTTTATATAAAATTGAGAGGGAGAAAGAACTTCATGCGCGCATGTTAGGCTATCCGGTTCCTGTTAATACCTCCACTTTTTGCTAACCCGTTCGTTAAAGTTGAAAATCGCAAAGAGTATACATTCTACCAAGTGATTGGAAAATCAGCGTGATAACGTTACTGCAGCACACTGGTTTGTTAAACTTTTTTTTGTGTTATTCTTTTGCACGTTCCGTCGTTCACGCCTTTCTCGGTATTTCCAAATACATACGATGTGCAGTTGATTGGTCGGGGAAGCTACTAAGTGCTGATAGTAGTTAGCATTGGTATAACAAAATGTTTAATAAAAAATCTATCGGAGAGCCGTTTTATTAACGCTTCTCGCAACTTTCATAGAAACGTTTGTCTATTTCGCATTTGACCTTTAGTGGTTCCGTTTCCGAACCTGCTGGCTTTACCTGTGCGGTGGCTATAATAGTGTCTATGTCACAGATCAAAAGAATATTTGTAGTTCGAAGCGAAGGATCGTCTTTCCTCCAGAGAAAGATTAGCTTATTGAATGGTGTGTTAAGAATATACAAGTAAACGATTCTACATTGGGCATGGAATATGCTGTGTAGTTACGATGCTCGCTAATTGGCCCCAAAGTGCAAGATGAACGGAATTGGAAACGCGTATGCTTTAAAAAAATTCTATGGTTTATGACTGCAATACATAATGTTAAGTTGATAGCAATCTGCGATGCGGTCTTTATGTATTTGGAATCACAGGGCACACACTATTTTAAACTAATAGAAAACTTGCCTGAAAGTTTGTCTTCAATAGCTCCGCCGCTTCTTTCTATAGTACACCATCCAGTTAAGGTGTGCCAGAAGCAGATCGAGAAATTTTTTTGGAAACGCTTCAAAATTTATTTTATTATTTAATAACTCTGCCGTTGATAGCCATGTTGGAAAACATTTTGGTGTATAAAGTCTTTGATAAAGTTATGATATAATGAAGGGACCTTTCTTGTATTTGATTTCCCATCCACGCCACTCATTCAAGGATTACTCCCCATGGACTCGGCTAAAGTATCCAACACTCTTTTTCAGGGCTACCAGGGTAATGGTTGTTGGGTTCGTTCTGCAATATACAATGCCAGTGGTATTAGAATGCTTTTTCTTCAATCTTTATATAGACCTGGAGATCTTATTGACTTTGCAACTTTTAGCAAAGTATTTCTATTACATGCAGTCAAGCCTATTGGGCGCAACTATCGTTTCCATACTTTACAAGTGTAGTTAAGCCTAGGTGGCTTAGTAGGGTTGAAAATATTTTTTATATGCCTTTAAAATTGATTTTTTTTTGTTTAGGTTTCGCTTTCTGATTAAGTTTCGGGGCTTTTATGTCTTATTTGGTTATGTCTTTAGAGATAGGGTATACTAATGGCTATAGGCATGAGGTTGCTGTTCATACCGCATTATGCGGACAGGAGAAAGATATTGCTAGAGATCATGCTAGTGATGATGAAATCTACGAGAATTGAAAAAATGCTTTTGGATGCTGGTCTTAGCAGACTCCGTATGAATCGAAATTCTTAAAAATTACTTCTTTTACAAACTTTCCCTCAGCCGAATATGACTTTAATTTTTGCAATTTATAAAAATTCGTTTATCGATGAAGTTCTTTTTTGGTGTGTACCAAACGGATTTTGTATATATTTTATTATATACTATCGATGTTTTTCTTAAAGTAATGTAAAATCTATAAAAGATTTAATGGAAAATTATAAAGAAGGTAAATTTCTCGAAGTGTTTTTTAGAGATACGGTGCTTCTAATAACTGCTAGACTCGATAAAAAGAATGAAGCAGGTTGAGTTATTAGAAAAGCAAACCTGCTTTTCTTCAACTACCTCTCCTAAATTTTCAAATTACTGCATAAGCGGGCCTAATCCCTTTGAATTTACGTAAAAATTAGGTTTCAATGTCAACATACAAATGCTATTACTCGAATCGTTAACGTTTACTGAGCCAAGGATTCAATATATATTTTGTCATTTTTCAACATCAACAAGTTCAAATTTTGCTTGGTAATTAAAAAAAAAACCACGTCTAACTTAAACAAAACATATAAACAAAAACATACGTCCTTTTTACAAAGAAAAACGCATCGTCAAAAATCGAATAAAATGAAATTTTGACAGGGTAAGGGTAAGGTAAAAAGGTACCATCGTCCTAAATAGAAAAAAATAAAATTTATAAAACAATAATATGAGTAGAAATAAGC
>KK502707.1:335279-347689 GCA_000688735.1 Glossina austeni | reverse complement strand
TGAACGATTACTCATCAGCGGCAGAGAGAGAGAGAGAGAGAGAGAGAGAGTAAGAGCAAACAACAACAATTCGAACAGTGTTGAAAGCTCAATGTAAAAATGACCTCGCAGCTGATCCGAGCAATTAAAGACTCATCCTTTGACTTGGATAACTTTCTTGGTTATTAAAAGTACTATTATTGCGTTATTAAAAAAAAAAAAAAAAAAAAAAATTATATTTGAATCATGAAAGCGTAAGTAAACGTTGACTAATTAAATGATATTAAATTTACTTTGAAATAAAGAAAAACCTTTTTGTAAGACACACATTCGTACAAAAATTTAAATATTAATTTTACATACTTCACTACTCAGAACCGATAGCTGCTTCGTCGTTCTAAGCTTTGCTTTACTTTTATTAAATAATTAAAGTATAAAAGCCACGATGCGTTCATATATAGATTACAGTTAAATTTCAAGCACTAAACCGATCACTGTGTCGCTCCTTTAAGAAAGACTGATACCTTTCATTATTTCTCTTTTTTTATTCCTCTTTACCAAAAAAAAAGTACAACAGTAAAAACAAAGTGAACCTGTGCGCTAAAAACTATTTATTTAAATAAATTAATTAAACAACAATGATAATGAAAGCAATTATTGTGTTTCTGCTATTAATGATCATCAATTCCAATGCTCAAAACTTCATTAATAATGCAAACAGTAAGTGTAGCCGTTATTTTAACCTATAAATAGAAACGCAAGTTGGAATCAATTCTTTCGCAAGTTGGAATCAATTCTTTCGCAAGTTTTATTCAATTCCGTTAAAAGAAGGATTTGTTCTTAAGTTCAAAAATATTGTTTTTCAAAAAGGCAAAGAATGCCTGTAAAAAAAAAAAAAAAGAGTGAAATAGAAAAACCGTGACTTCTAGTGGAGCCTATATAGAAAAATAACCCAACAACTGGTTTGACCAGGCATTTCATTATAAAATTGAATAAGAAATGGAAATTAAAAATTAATGAATGAATGAATGAATTAATGAATGAATGACGATAGTTGTGAAATGATCTATTGATTTACTTATATATGCGTTTACCATAATAAAATGTTTAGAATTTTCAATTTATTTTATTTATATTTGCGTTTACTATAAGAAAATGTTTCGAATTTTCAATTTTTTTCACTTATAATGTGTGATAAGCAATTATTAGGGGGACCCATAAGTAATCAATTATTTTGCATTCATAGACAAAATGTTTTTTTGAAATGACATTTTTATTTTTTAATCGTTTATGTAACCGTCACCGTCGTTTGCGATGACTAATTGCCATCGTTCCTGCAAAATTTCAATCCCCCTCTTGAAAAAACGGGGCGGGCGTGACTTAAAATATAACTCAAGGTGCGTTTGGACATCGGATAAGAAATTAAAATTATTTACACTTCAACTATGGCATACACCACTTGCGATGCAGATGCGTACGACATCCAGAAGAAAAACTTGAGAGGTAGAGGTAGGCCTGCTGGATCCAGATCAAGAATCATTGTTTGTGTCGACCTAAATTTCTGCTGTCCGTTTTGGTTTCTTGTGTTCTACATACGGCTCGTAATTTTCTAAATATTTTCATGAAACTGTGGTTCGATCCAAGGACAAACATTATTGAATATAGTTCGGATCGAACCACTTCTCATATACTGCCTTGATAGAGTAATGTTTCTATTAAGTTCTTCTAAGTTTATGGGGACATATGTAACACCCAAGAGGACTTGGCTATAGACCTACCTTTTATTATACCAATTGATTTAGAAGCATTTTGTGAATTATTTCAAGCTTGTCTATACGTCCGTCCGTCTGTCTGTCTGTCCGTCTGTCTGTCCATCTGTCTGTCCGTCCGTCTGTCCGTCCGTCTGTCCGTCTTGCTTTTGTTCAACATAAATGTCGCAATTTTTGAGATACTTTGAAGACATTTCGTATAATGTGTGTTTTGGTCAAAGGATAAACGCTACTGAATATGGATGTTCGGAAACGGACCACTTCTTCGATCCACCCGAAAAGAATGCCTTATTTTCAAAATTCGTTGTATGAATGATTGCATTAAGGGAAATACTGCAGGGTATCGAATGATGGGTTGCATTCCACCATAAAGCTTTTATTTGTTTTTTCCTCATATTAAGATTTTTCTTCTTTCCGGTTAATGTGTACAACAGCCTTAACATTTTTTATAGGAATTAACTTTTTTTACAACAGTCATCAAAGAATCATAATATTATGATCGCTTCTCGAATATAATTTTTATTTAAAATTTGCTCTTAAAAGAAAGGCGGAATTGGTTGACTTTTATCTCTGCTATCCCCCAGTTTACGAAACATTTTCAAACTGAATTTTATTATTTGCTATATATATGTAACTATTAATAAACTGGTGTTATATAATCATCTTAATTGATTCTTAATTGACTGAGTTGAGATTATTTCTTAATGAGTCATTGCAATCAAATGTAAAACAGAAAAAAAAAGGAAAAAAAACACTAAAACAATTTTTTAAATTAACTTGTAAATCACAATTTCATACCAATCATATTAATATATATATATATATATATATATATAGATTGCATATAGGAAAGGTAGTATGTATACAAGTCTGTAGATACTTATATGTAACATATAATTAACGAGCAGATCATATGATGATGTGAGTAATTAGCTATACCTACCTACTCAAGAAAATTGAAGGCTTCACAAATGTAGGTAAAGTACAAATGGTTCTTAAGTTCAATGACCCACCCATTCATTATTCATCAAATTTCCTGTAAATAAGAAATTACAGAAATCTTGGCATTTTAACCGCACACAGACCACAGATTATATTGCTCTCTCTTTCTTATTTTTTCAAATTTTTAAGCATTCAGAACCAACAGCAACAATAATAATAATAATATCCGCCGTTGCTTGAATCCAAATCAACGCATTGGCACTTGCGTGGCCATACAAAATTGTCAAGTTCTCATGCATAGCGACTATGATTTCATAAGAGCTTCAAGATGTGGCGGCGGCTTTGGTACAACTCCAATGGTTTGCTGCTCAAGTGATACGGGTTTCACGCAAAATTTCATCAATGAAGTCTACGATTATAGCAACGAAATTAATCCGAACGAGATATATGAGCAACGTCAAGGATCATCAATACGAGACAATTTTTGGACGGAAAGTGCTAGCGTAGAAAATGCGATGAGTTTATTACCAAAACCACCAACTTGTGGTGGGGAATTCATAGATAATCGTATCTATGGTGGACGCAATGCCGATGTACACGAGTTTCCTTGGCTGGCTTTTTTGGAATATTCAAAAGCAGGTAAACGAATTTCTTTTCTTCTTCTTCTTCTTCTTCTTCTCTCTCTCTCTCTCTCTCTCTGTTCTTAAACCAAACCCAAAACAGTTCCTTACCTTAAGCTCGCATTCCTCTGTTTATGTAGGACTTGGAAATCTACTATTTTCGATTGATTGACTTATTATTTGAATCGTTATCTTACAAGATCAAGTCTAGGAGAAAATTAATCTAAGTATTTATGCTTTTTTATGCTTGCTATTTCTCAGATCCTAATACAGATATGGTATGTGCGGGAACTTTAATAAATCCTCGTTACGTGCTAACGGCCGCCCATTGTGTGAAGGGCGCAGTTCTCAGGCTGAAAGGAGAATTGTAAGTGTCTTAAATTGATTAACCGACAAAAAAAAAAAAATGTATTCGATTGCACTACTTCGCAGAGTGGCAGTACGTCTTGGCGTCCACGATTATACTCAAAATATGCGATTAACTAACAATGTGGAGAGGATAAGAGTAATAGAAAGAATTGTACACGAATTGTATAAATCTGGTAAGAATCCTTTGAATGATATCGCGCTTCTAAGATTGGAGAACAATGTGCGGTATTCTAAGACCATAAGACCTATTTGCATACCGCCGGTCTTAAAAGATTACGCACTCGAAATGAATGCCAATCTAACAGTAATAGGTTGGGGCGCTACCGAACAAAGATCAAGTAGTGCCGTAAAGCAAAGAGTCAACGTACCGTTATTTGATCAACAATATTGTCGCCAACAATATGCTACACTAGGTTTAACTATTGAATGGACACAAATCTGTGCCGGTGGTCAATTAAACAAAGACAGTTGCCGTGGGGATTCGGGTGCACCGCTAATGCATAACCATAACGGTATATGGATTTTACAGGGTGTGGTCTCATTCGGACGCCGTTGTGGTAACGAAGGTTGGCCCGGAGTATATTCACGTGTCAGCAGCTACACTGAATGGATTTTGGAAAAATTAAGAGCTTAAGGATAAAAATTGCAAATATTTAATATTTAGTTCTAATACACATGAACTGATAGAATTAAAGTGAATTTTAGTTAATTGTAAAAACAAAAAAAAAAAAGAAAAAAAAAAAACAAAACTAATTTTAGTTAAGAAATATTAATTTAAATAAATTTTAAGAAGAAAAGCTTTTTCAAAATCATTACATCATTGTAAGACCTGCCTATTCAGTTACCCTAAACGTAGTAGGTAGTAGGTAGTAGGTAGTAGTTAGGTAAGAGGTAGTAGGTAGGTAGTAGGTAGTAGGTAGGTAAATGGTAGTAGGTAGGTAGTAGATAGTAGGTAGGTAGGAGGTAGTAAGTAGGTAGGAGGTAGTAGGCAGGTAGGAGGTAGTAGGTAGGTAGTAGGTAGTAGGTAGGTAAATGGTAGTAGGTAGGTAGTAGATAGTAGGTAGGTAGGAGGTAGTAGGTAGATAGTAGGTAGTAAGTAGGTAGGAGGTAGTAGGTAGGTAGTAGGTAGTAAGTAGGTAGGAGGTAGTAGGCAGGTAGGAGGTAGTAGGTAGGTAGTAGGTAGTAGATAGTAGGTAGTAGGTAGTAGGTAGTAGGTAGTAGGTAGTAGGTAGGTAGTAGGTAGATAGGAGGTAGTTTTCTTAGTCTCAATATTGAATGGTTTTCTTTATTCAGATTTTTGTGCTTATTAGACGAGATTATTAGCCTAATTTTATTAACAAATTTGATTTACATAAATTATAATTTGTTCATACCAGCATTTATTCTGTACTAGTGTTAGTGGTAGTGTTACGATTTCAGCGAAAATCCAATTGAACATTTTCCCGAGCGTGCCATTTATTTACATGTCACGTATAAATTCCTGGCAGATATTAATTTTAAACTTAATATTTTCACATCTCCTCAAACTATGCTACAATTTGTCGCCCCGTTTACAATGTAAACTTCAATGAAAGTGAAAACTTTCCTTGGTTTCTACAACGTACCGATTGCTTTTCTATATTGTGTTTCGGTAAAAAAAAAAAAAAAAAAAAAACAAACTTACGTAACTGATCTGTTTACCTGGATTGAAATGCAAACGACCGCTAACTAAGACATTTGAGTAATGATCTCGTTTTTAGTAAATTGTTCCGCTTTTTGTAAATAAAAACAAAAACGCATAAAAAGAAAACGTGTCACGTTCAGTTTAAAGTCACACATATATGTGTAAACTATTTGTAGTAATTTGAAGTTACGCAGCTTGTGGGATTGATCTTGAACGTTTTTGTAAATATTTAAATTCGAAATTTTTTTGGCATTTATATGAATTGAATAAATTATTATTTGTAATGCTTTTATTTCTTGTATGCATTTAAAATTTAGTACAAAATTCGTGTTGTGTCACAAAGCGCAGCTCAATTGGCCTACACGAAGTTTTAATGGTCAGTCAGTCCTAGTTAAGACATAGCAGCGTTATAGTGTTTTTGTGTGTGGAAAAAAAAAAAGTTTTTAAATTTTTAATATTTTTTACATTTTTTATTGACTTTTTTTTTAACGTTTATCATGTACGCTCTCGTTTTGCAGATATTGTTATTGATTACAGTGATCCATCAATATTTGTATTTAGAAATTGTGCTACAGATTGAAACTTTTCCAAAATGTAAAATTCCGCATCAATCGACGGAATCCAGTGCTTGTGTTGCAGTAAGCGAATGTTCAGCTTATTTAGAAGTGCGTAACTCTTCAGAATTGACCGCGGAAAGGGTGAATTTTTTGAAAAATATTCAATGTCCTGACTTAATTCATGACTTGGAATCAACGGTATGTTGCCCCATTCAGGGGCAACGGTACCGAAAGCCACTGTTAAAATTTACTCAACTTGCCCATCACAATATTAGCGCAAGTACAAAAAAGAAAAAACTTAAACGTCGCATTTATGCGGGCGATCAAGTTAATGCGTGTGGGAAACAAGTGACACAACGTATTTATGGTGGTGAAATCGCCGAACTCAATGAGTTTCCTTGGTTGGCGTTACTAATTTACAACACAAGTATGTCAAAATTTAATTTAACAAAGGTTTACCAACTTCTTAACAACACATTCTTAATATTGCGCCTACAAAGACATAGAACAGAAGTGCAATGATGCCTAACCGGTGTGTTCCTGTGCAACGATATTTTTACCCTACACCAGTTGTGGTGCAAAAATGTGGTGCACCTCACGTGGAGTTGTACATAACACCGAGAACGGCTTGAAATAAACTCACCTTTTATTATACCGCTTTACACGTGTATTATATCTACGTTTTCTGTCCGATACATTAAGTTTGTGCAGATATACGTAACATTTAGAAGGGCTTGAGATAGACTCACCTTTTATTATACCGATCAATCCAGAAAGCGATTCTGAGTTTGCCGTTCTGTCTCTCCGTCTGTCCGTCTTATATTTTATTGCCCAACAAGCAAGTAGCAATTTTTGAGATATTTTGATGAAATATAGTACACTGCCCAGTTTTAGCCAAAGGACGAACGCTATTGCAAATCATTCGAATTGAACCAATTTTTCGAACACTTCCCATATAACACGTTATTCCGAAAACACGTTATAAGAATAACTGTAGGGTTGGATAGGGTATTTGATGGTGCGCCGCTGGCCACCAGATGAATTTTACTGCTTGTATGCCTGTGTAAAGTTAACTACTCTTTATACCGAAGGAAAAATAAGTCTGACGAATAGACGCGATTCGATTTTAATAGGCTTTTTAACTTTATTCTTGCTTTTGCAGATGAATTCAGTTGCAGTGGTGTTTTAATTGATAGCCGTCATATATTAACAGCCGCCCATTGCGTTAGCGGTGAAGCCTATCGCCTGAAAAAGGGACTGTAAGTGATAGATTTTTGATCTGCTGCTCGAGATAAATTTCATTAAATTTTCAAAAAATTTTAACTCTTTTCCAACTTTATATACACATAGCAAATATGTCCGTTTAGGAGAATTCAATGTTGGAACTGAACCGGATTGCATTGAGGAAATCAATTATCTAAATTGTGCTGATTCCGTTTCCAATATTGAAATCGATCATATATTTGTACATCCCGAATATAAAGAAAATTCTCGCAATAAGTTTCACGACATAGCTGTAATCCGCCTAGAAGAAGAGGTGACATTTACTAACTTCATAATGCCCATATGTTTGCCGAATCAAACTGCTGAGCTACTCGAATTTGAAGAAGGTCAAATATTTTCCGTTTCCGGTTGGGGACGAACAGACTTATGTAAGCATGTTTCATTCATATTCCACAATAAAAATAATTAAAGGCCAACCAACATTTTATTCAAATATTGCAGTTAACAAGTACTTTACGAACATACAAAGCCCTATTAAATTAAAATTGCGTATCCCTTTAGTGTCGCAAGAAAATTGCTCAAAAATAATGCATCGTTACGGTGTCCAGCTGGGATCAAAACAATTATGTGCCGGTGGTGAATACGGTAAAGATACTTGCGCGGGAGATAGTGGTGGACCGCTGATGTATTTCGATCGCAACCATTCACGCTGGGTTACTTATGGTGTCGTCAGTTATGGCTTTACCCGATGCGGCGTAGCCGGACATCCGGCTGTTTATACTAAAGTAACTGCTTACACGGATTGGATACACAGCGTTCTTACTGACACCGGCAACGACAGCATTAGTTTGTTGAAAGAAAAATAATTAATCATACAGTGCGGCTCTCGTTGTCGATAAATGCGTGTTTAGGTTCAAAAAGCCGAGAAAATTTTAAAATTTGGAAAACATTTTAAAAAATAAAATGAATGGAATGAATGAAAAATGGCAATGCTTGAGTAATTAACCCGTGTAAAGAAAGAGGTACTGGGTTTTTTTTTTTCTTAAATCTTTAAAGCAAATGTGGTTTTTTTCTTCCCGGCGGTTCGGCATAAACTCGTCCAATCATTCAATAGTAAGCCCGCAGTCCATAATCGAAAGTAATTTCAGTTTTTCTGCATCCCTTTTCTCTTCTTAGCAAAAGATAATTAATTGATTATTTTTTTTATGATAAATATATACGTATATAATAATAATTTTATTATTATTATAATAATTTTTCAAAGCTAAACATAAGTTGTAGTAGAGTCCCTTGTTGTCCGTATCTCTTTGTCGATTCATTTTTGCAACCAGAGAAATCTTCCAAAGGTATAGTTAAATAAAAAACTTCAGTAGTTCCCCTATGAAGCTCTATATTTATTTTGTGTGTAGTGGAATGCGGCCCACTATAAAATTCCCAAACCACTCTACAGTTTATTTTGAAACGGGTTCGTTTTCGCTTGAAAATAAGTATTTCATGAAAATATCTCAAAACTAATGAGCTGTAGGTGGAACACAAGACGGACAGTCGGACAGACAAACTTATTTTTTAAATCGATTGTTATAAAAAATTTAGGTCTCTCTCAAGTCTTCCTGAGGTTTGCATACATTCGCACAAACTTAACATGTGCTGGTGCCACAAGTAATGTAGGGGATAATTATTATAATTCATCTGAAGCTTAGCAGACATTATTTTTATTAGTAATTAATTCAATATTTTACCAAAGTGTCCATTTATTCATTTAAAAATTGTATGCATTGACTCCCAAGCCGAATTTACGGCAATAGGAAAGGATTAAGGAAATATAGTCCCGCCATATATAGTCTACTACGAAAATTAGCTACACCGGCCGGGATAATTATCGAAAGAAGATTTTCGAATATGCCATTAAACGGTACTAAAATGATCCCTTGCATAAAATGAATTGATCTTTGCTCCATCCCACAAAGAAGAAATGTACACAAGTTGGTGAAGGATATTCAAAGATTCGAACAAAACTGCATATAAATTTTTTACTCTTTACTATGATTATTATTATTATTATTATTATTGTGATTATTTTTTTTTTTTTTTTTTTTTTACAACTCAATTACACTAATTTTCTTCCTTTTTTTATTTATTTAAACGGCATCATATAAGCCAGGAATTTTTTTTTTTTCTTTAGTGTAATTCCATTAAATTGTTCGACTTTTTCATCATAAAAAACCATATAAGAAGAAGAAGAATAGAAAAAAACTGTCAAATTATTTTGACAACCCCATTTAGCTAACAGGCAAACATACGACAATAGCAA
Organism: Glossina austeni; assembly: GCA_000688735.1. Classification (NCBI taxonomy): domain Eukaryota; kingdom Metazoa; phylum Arthropoda; class Insecta; order Diptera; family Glossinidae; genus Glossina; species Glossina austeni. The sequence continues at coordinate 338,255 of KK502707.1, read as the reverse complement.
CCAAAATAACACATTCATCCACAAATATATATAAATACTGTTGTTAAGTACATATCCTATATCTACACACATAAGGACTTTCTTGTATTTAGTGGAAAAAAACATTTTTATATTTTAGATTGACAAAGTGTAAGTGGAAGCGTAGGTAGATAGATTGCCATTTTATGTGAAAGCATCATTGACATTTTGCAGACTCGTTTATTTCTTGTTGTTGTTGTTGTTGTTGTTGTCATTATTGAAAGAAAGTAAGTAAACATTGAAACATTTAAGTAAAACTTTATTGTTACTTACAGACATTAAATAAGGGATATTAAAGTAAATTTGGATACATACATACATACATACAGCATCCATATATAATTTGTAACTTAAGGCAAGGTTATCCAACTGATGGGACAGACGCCAAAATATTTTCATTACTTCAAAAATGAAGTCCGAAATCGAAGTAAAAATAATTGTCCGTATCTCTCTTTCGAAAATACCCCTTCATTATATCAAAAAAGAAAGGAATAGAGAGGGGCGGGAAATTGTCACAACCGTAACAACAAACAACAACAACAAACCATTTGGGAGCCTCTTATGGAGTAATAACGTTTAAAGGCAAAGCAAATACATTAGGAAAAGGTTGCAAACACTATAATGAGTTATGAGAATTAAATGCCTTAACCTTTTTGTTTAATACAGTTACTCACGAATCCGATGTTATATGGGAATCGGTCGGAAAGCAGGTTCGATCGAAACTATTTAGGCCATAACACGACATTGCATCAAATTTTATCAAAAATTGCAACCTTTAGGCTGAAAACGCGCATAGTTGGACAGACAGGTGGACAGACAAACAAGATTAGAACGCTTCAGGAAGTGATTCGGAATTGATTGTCATAACATAGTATGGGCCTATTTCAAGTAGTAAATAAATGGTATAGGAATTGTCCGCTGTCCGTTCATCCATTCGATGTTCTTTTATATAGGACTGTGATGCTGAGAAAAATGAACACAGAAGATGCCCAGAAGAGATGATTGGTTCAGAATCCATCAAAAGCACGAGTTATTCTTGACAGCCAAAAAATTAACTTGCAGAGTAAGGCCGACTTCTTAAGGGCTGATTTGCACTTTGCACTGGGCTGTTTTTTAAAGAAGTTTTTTTTGCCCGTTTCACATATTGCGTGTTCTGCCGGAGATTGTCCAATACTGGCATAGAAATGTAAATGAAATGGGTCACGTCCGTCCACTATTATATCATTTTTGATAGACTTTTTCTTTAGGATAACGTTGATGGGTGTAAAAGATTCGATTACAGCCGTAAACAATTTTCTTATTGGTTAATATAGTCACTTGTTGTACATTTTGTTGTTGTTGTTTGGATAACGAGAAGAATAAAATTTAACGAAAATAGTTTTTATTTATATTTTTTAAACACCTGATGATGTAGTTTACAAACACAATTTATCCTATATAACGATCGAACCCTTAAAAGCATTAATTTGATGTGATCCCTAAATGTAATAGTAAAGAACGAGGCCATCTTAGATGGTTCTTTGGAACTCTTTGCCTTTACCACTTACTTCACGACACACTAATGAGAAAATGACTTTAGTAAAAGGTCGAAATAAATCTTGCAAGTCCTCGATTGTACAACACTTACACGTTGCTAGTGCTTGCAAGGCCAAGAAATTGTGATTGTTCTCAAAACCTGTTACCTGCAATGAACAAAAAAAACCCGTAAATTGACTGCGGGCGTACTCTTTAGACCCATTTGGCCTATTTTCAATACTAATCTGTGTTCAATTTTGCAACCACGCAACCAGACAGACGGACAGACTGATTTAGAATTTGTCACTAATCAAAATTATATAAATACTTTATAAGGCCATGGAAGTTTCCTTTTGTGAGGAGTATGGCCCCTCCTTGGGGGTGGTTATAAAGATAGAAAAAGAGTTCATCTTCACACCTAAAGATCAGTTTTTCTTATTGTAAACATATGTTATAAATACATACATATAAATAAAATACATACATATAAATAAAATACATACATACATACATAAATATAAATACATGCATACATACGAAAAGGAAAAATTGAAGAAATTTCACTTAATAATAAATAAGGAGATGTAAGCGGAAGTGTAAACTCATGTTTGTGGCATGATGTTCATATAAGTAGTTGAGCTGAGTAGAGTTGAGTTGTTTTGGGTGTTAACACTTACTTAAAAAGAAGAAAAAGAAAGACTAATACTAATGCAATTATCAATTCAACCTTTATTGACAGACTGAAGAGACTCAAATACAATATTCAGAAGTTAAACACAGTTTATAAAGTATGTAACTTTCGGCGAATTTAATTCCCTTTTGCCCTCTGCTCACAATCAGGGATAATTTCGCTTTCGCTTTTTCTTTTTTTCCTTATATCTAAAAGCAATTAGATCGCAATTTACTGCTCACTGTAGTGAACAAAATTCACAAAATACAATTTCATTTAATTTTATTTTATTTTTACTATTACACAACGCGACACACACACATGTGTAATAATAGATTTTCTCTTTAAATGTTTGAACAAATTTCATTTAAATTATTGTTAGCCTTTAGCTATAATTTTATTGCGTATACGGAGCTAACTCTTCAATGTCATAGACATTGAACCCCTATCCGGCAAGTAAACACTTTAAAATATATCTGCTCTCGATACTCGAACTTTTCGGAAACCCCATGTGTGTTTTATTATTATTATTATTATTATGTACATACACGCATACACAGATTAACATACAAGCACATGCAAGTTGTAACATTATTTTCTTCTTTTTTTTTTTTTTGTTTTCTGCCCTACGTATAAATTGGACCACATACCCAGCTTTTTATCCTTTATCAGCCTAATGCGTTTGGTTTTTGTTGTTGTGTTTGGAAGACACAAAAATGAAAACAATGAAATAGAAAATATTTGCATACGCGTACCATAAATAAATAAAAAAA
>KK502707.1:247837-271829 GCA_000688735.1 Glossina austeni | reverse complement strand
CTTTTCCTTTTCTTTCCTTTTCCTTTTCTTTCCTATCGCATGGTTATCATAATAGCAACAACAAATAAATTACAATATTCTTGATAGGTAAGTTCGACTTTTGAGTACCCTGCACCAATTTACATAATATGTTATAATTTTTCACTTATTTTCGTGATAAAATAACAAAAATTCGACCTTATCTTCATATAAAGCTTATTTTCTCTGGAAGAAAGTCTAGACGGAAGGGATTGAAAAATTGCGCAATTAGATTAAAACTTTCCATATCTATGCAATATGCCCGATATTACTTTCTACTAATTTTTGTTATGGAGAAATTTTAAAAATCTTCTCCACCACCACCGAAGGATGGGAGAAGAACGTACGAAGATCAGTAGTACCGAGCAGCTAAAGATTGCGGCTACCACGTCCGTGTTCGCGAGTTTAAATCTCGGTAAATGCGGTAATTCTAGAAGATATGCAGAGTTAAGGAAGTAAATATGGACAGACTTAGAAGGAAAAACCCAGAAGTGAAGAGGGAAAAGGGAAGTTAAATGAAACAATTTGATCGATTGTCTTGAAAAACTTACCAATTTGACTGGATCGCAAAGGTACTATGCATTAAAATCATTTGAACGAAAACATAATATTTCAAAACTCTGATTTGCAAAAGAAAGTATTTCCGTTTCAATCTTTTTACAAATAAAATAACTTCCTCCGTTTCATTTCCACCTATATACGTATGGCAAACACACTCTTCCTCTGTCTTATTCGTATATACAATTTTCGATGTTTGATAACGAAGTAAAGTTTTCTCTTCCTCTTTCTTTGCTTGAAAAGGAAAACTTAACTATTGACATGTAGATGGCAGTACCGCATAAATAATTTGAGTAAAGTGAGAACTAAAAATATTTGAACATATAAATATACGTGGATGCATCTGCAACCCGTACATCCGGAAGAAATTTTTTAGAACCTACGTCAACATGCAATCATTCTCATTAAAGCACCACCCGGAGTGGATGGAAACGCCTATACAATTTTCAAGTGTTTAATAGGCCTTAGGTCTGTTTAATAGGATTTGTGAGCAATTTTCCAACTATGATTATTTCGTAATCTTTCGTTTACGTTACATTTATTCTATTCTCTCTAAAATTTTTCAGTTTTTTGTAGAGAAAAATTCTATATGCGTAGAAAGGGGATATTTTGTACTAAACATTTCTTCTACAAAACCTTCCCGAAAAGTGAGGCCGATATTAGACGCTATGAGAGCAAAAGAAGAAACACACTGTAGGGTGTATTGAATAGACGAGTGAGTAAAAATAAACTTATCTTAATGCTAAAGCAACAGCGGCACTTTTTACATTACATTTACACACAGACCAAAATTACTTTAGCGTTTTGAAAGTAAAGTTCTTATTAGTTCTCTTTGATTTAAAAATGTTCTTGAACGCTCTTGCTGTTAAGTTCTCTCTGATAGTTTTTTTGGTACAGGATTTTTAAATATATATGAAGCAAATTATTTATACAAATTGGCAGTTAAAAACAGTATTTCTTAACGAGACATATTTTCTAGTTATAAAAATAAAAAATAAAGTAAAATGTTCTAAAAAAAACTTGTAACGAACATTATTATAAGGCGAAGAAAATAATTAAAACCAGTCCTTCATTTTTTATGTATTGAAATAATAATAAATTCATTTGAATATTTTTATCAATTACCAAAAGGCTCTCAAGTCTTTCTGGCACACGTACGCCCAAATTCAATACGTGGAGCTCTGGGTTATTTATAGGCCCTTGAATGTTCATTGGAATGCCTCCATTCCTCGCTCATTTAATTGGAATTAGTATCAGTTGCTTGCTTTTGCTTACTTTTTTTAGTCAACCAACAATTTTTAAAAAATCTTATCCTCATTAAAAATATTTAAGAAATCCTATCAAATCTAGTAGACGAAGATCTTGTAAAAGAAATTAATATAGGAAACAATACTACAAAGTTTGCCGAAAAAAACAGCGCATTCTAGTCATGTTTCACTACAAGGAAGTGTGGAGAAATACTTGCAAAACCTAATATACCAGAGCACTGACTTTCTTCATAGAGACCAATTAAACTGTTAGTGGGTTTGACTTACAAGTTTTAAGTTCAATATAAGAAGAATGCATATTCTTGGATTCCATCGCCAACTCAAAATATCAGAGCAATGGTATCATGTAGATTAGTACACAACAGATATTTTAAAAAACGAAAACTTTTGTGACGCCATACTCTTTCACACTCACACACAATAAAGATGCCGCTACTGTGTCCATTTTATTTGTTGTTCTTGTTTTTTTTTTATCACTTGATACTTTTGCGCGAAATAAAATTATGAACTATCAGACGTTCTCCTTATGATAACGTATTCTTTTTTAAAGAACTTAATTGTACTGATTGAACTATAATCCGTGTGTAAATATTTTTTATATATTTTATATATTTTCACAAAACTTTCCTGACAAAAGACTGCGATCGCGTTTATGGTTTTTACAATACTAAAACGATGCGGCCGACTTGTAACGAACAACTTGAAAACGTTTCAATGCTGCCAAATTTCAACTATGCCGAAATGAAAAATTAACATGATATTTTCGTATGCTTTCTTTTTTCTGGCGATTATTTGGAATACATAAAACAAATGTGCTTCACACAACAACATATATATATATATATACATTATCACAAAACTTAAAAACAACCGACACAGATTTTCGTTTGGCGAACAGTGTAAATTTTGTTATACTTGCTGTGTAAACGTTTTATTATTAAGATTCTTCTTCTTTTCGCTTTTAAAAGATAATCAGTGCACGATTGAGCGGGCAACATATGATTCGTCGTGTCAAACTACAAAAGGCCACCTTGCCACTTGGAAAAGTTTTGAAAACCAGTATTTATATATGTATATTTTTGTGTATATATACCGTATTTTTTCTATTTATGGTCGGGGATATTTTTTGCAGATTTTCAACAAATTTTCTCTGGTTGCTGTTGCTGTAAATCTGATATCGTATATGATGGTTACTGTAAGCCTTGTAACATCTATATTTTGCGAACAGATTTATTTGTTGCTACTTTGCTTATAAATCACAATTTTTATATATATATAACTGTTAATATTTATATTTTTATTATTGTCAATCTTTAAAATAGTTACGATAAATGTGATAAATTCGTAGTTTGCATCTTCACATCATATAGTAAAACTATGTGAACACTTGCTTATGTATTTACATTTAAATTTTAGCATCTGCCTATACAAAGTAATTATCATTTTTTCCTTTACGTCTGGCAACATTGAATAGGAGCAAAAAGTAGAAAAAGAATTTGCAGTGGATAAAAGAAAAAAATTGTGCAAAAGGAATTTTTTTTACAAATTTACAAAAATATAGTGAATGAAATTGAATTCAAGATTAAAAACTATTAAATAGAAGTCATATGGCTTTAGAGAAAAAAAAAATTTAAAAGGGGTCTAGCGAAAAATCTCCAAAAATTGTAAATGGAAATAAAGTAGAAAAAAATCTGCTTACAGAGAGATAGAAGACGGAACTAGGAAAAAAAGGAAGACCAAATATCTTTCGAAAAAAGGAGCACTCATTTTTGGTAGGAATACAAATTGAACAAATTGAATAAGAAAGTTGATTGGGATAATTTTGCCAATGGCCATGTGTGATATTTGTTCAGATTTCCAACAACTGCTAGAGTCGTGTAAGTATTGTAACGTGTTTATAGTAAAAAAAAAAAAAAAAAAATTGTGTACATATATGCTTTTGTGTTTGACTTATTGTACGTTTTGGAAGGGCGAAGAGCAGTCGAATATTTAAACATTGGATTTTGTGTTAACGAAAAAGCCGGTGTAAATTTAAATCATTGCATATCTAAAAAAGATTTGTTTTTTTTTTTCTTGTTTTCAGACGAAATACGCATCAATGACGCAAAGCATGCAATTCTATACAAGAACGAGATCGAAACTGCCTTTGGTTACATACAAGCCTGGCCACAGAGACAGTGCATGTGTCTATATAGGGACGTAAAAAATTTTGAGCGATTTAACCTGGTGGTGCAGTCCATGATATATTTAGCAGTTCATCATCTTAAACACGTTGATAAACTCATTGAGGATTATAAACGATTAACAGCCAATGCTCAATCTGCACCTAATGCCACAAATAATGAAAAATTCAAAGATAAAGATGAGAATATAAAGAAGATCTCGAATGACGGCGCCAAAGAAAAGCAGGACGTTAGAGAAGGCTTGGCTAAGAATGTCGCAGAAAGAAAGGACATTAAAGAAAAACTTCAGCCAATAGAAACTTCGACAAATGATGAATCTATGTCAGCTTCATCGAATTCATCATCGTCGTCGTCGTCATCGGGTTCATCAATACAAAGCTTGAGTGCTCAGCATACTGAAGAAACTTGGATATTACCTGAAGTGGAAAAACTATTTCTTCTGGTGTCTAAAATATTCCTGCTGAATTTTCCTCTATACATTGCTTATAAGCATGGTACACATGCTAGATTGGATGATATTTCAGCGGAGGAAGCTCAACATTTGGCCATCTTTTGTGATCTCCATGACAACGAAATTCCCGTGTACTTGTTACGCAACATTTGTTTGTTTTGCAATTCAGGCGGTTTTGCAGCTATGATGCTGAGTTTTGAACATCCCGATTTGCCAGTTACTACGGCTCATGCCATTACTGCTACAGTTTCAAATATAAAATTATGGTTGAACTATGGCTGCATTGTGCAATTATTCGTACCGCTACGTAGTCGAGTTTTGCAATATATGTGCAAATTATCGGATCAAAATTTAAGAACAGCAGCTACCCGCGCAATGGCTGATTTCGTATGGTCAGCCGTTAGGGATCCCTTGGATGCCTCTGTAAGTTTCGATGTGGAAGGTTTGGCTTTAGCTTTCAAGTATTTTACGTCAACCACTTTGACAATGCGTTTGGCGGGTGAGTACAGCATGAATAATTTAAATAAAATAGTAAATTTTTTATGGTTAACATTTAGGTATCGCTCAAATCAATGCTCATATAAATATTTTTGGTGAAATTGAATCAGTTGGCGAAGTAGAAATTGTCGCCCAGAAGATAGCGACTTGGTTAACAGAAAATCAAATTATTCAACATCTTTTTGGACCCAACTTGCACGTAGAAGTTCTGAAACAGGCTCATATTGTTTTAAATTTTTTAGCAGTGGAAAATCAAATCACTGAAGAGCATATCAAGCTTATTTGGCAAGCCACACAACAGTTAAAGCATTGTTCGAAAACAATATTCGATATACTGCCATCATTAGTTAAGAATTTAGCTCCTAAACCGGCAATGTATTTGTACACTTTACTCTGTCGCATGGATCCCAAAGAGCACACCGAACAAAGTATTTATATCGCTTCAGCTTTAACTAAGCTAATTTGGTCCAGAGATAAGTCGCGATCACAGATGAGCTTGGAGGACGAGCTATTAGTAGCTAATGCAACTGCTACGAGTTCTGATTGCGGTAGTATGGACGGCAGTAATTCGGATGAGGGTAATTGCGACGACAGTAGTTTGGCTAGTGCTCGAAAAAGTCCCGTAGACATAGAGAATATATGTTCTTCGGATACGGGAGCGCCACCTTGTAAACAGGCTAGACGTAGGCGTCATGTATGTGATGTCACAGAAGAAAAAAAAGAAATTAACGAAGAAGATATAAACATGATAAATACTAAAGTGGATATGAAGTGAGTGGACTTAAAAACGTAATAATAATGCAAAAATTATTTGTTTTCTTTTCGTCTAGAATGAAAAATCATCGCATTGTTAATATAATCGATAATTCGAGTAGTGAAGATGACCTGCAACAAGATTCAATTAACATTCAAATGCATCGAAAAAAATCACGTAAACGACGCAAAAATAACAGCATACCCTTGACGCGTTTGGCCTATCATATAGTGGAAGCAATCTGCGATGGCGGTGAAGATGAGGCCTCTAGCGATGATGCTGAAGATGGTGAAGGTGAAATTCTCAACGACAGCGATGATTGCAGTGATCCTGGCCAGGTACCCAGTGCCGTTTTAAAACATTTACAAGGGGAAGGCCCTTACATCAGAGCTATAGCTGAAACACACATCAGTGAATTATTGAGTGGTGCGGAAAATGATGGAAGCTACTCGTCACCGATAAGCAATAAATCGGAAAAGAATATGGCTGATTTTGATGATGAGGATGTATCGCCTTGCGAAGAGGAATTGGCACAGTTAGTAAGTTCGCATGCACCGCGAGTGGCTCATGTTGGCATGCCACCAGCTTTTGCTGCTGCGGCGGCAGCTATGGCAGCAGCTCACACCGCTATGTCTATGCAAAAGACAGAAGCAAATGTTGCAGCTGCTGCAGCTGCCGTAGCAGCAGCAGCGGTAGCTACAGGCAATGCACAACAATCATTGTTAGCTATGCAACAGCAAGCAAATGCTGCGGCTGCTATGGCAAAAGCGGTCACAGCAGCAACGGTTAGTAAACAGCTCGGTAACGAAGTCGATGTAGATTTAAATGCTTCTACAAGTGGAGCAAAGGATAGCAGTAAGACTGGAACATCTAATTCGCCGTTGCAACCCACATTCAAGATTAATGACGTATGCCAGCCGGGAAATACTTTACTATGGGACTTGTTGCAAGACGACAAAATTGTGAGTAAAACAAAAACAAAAAGAGAATATTGAAGTTTAATCAATTATTGTATATACAAACAGTCGCAGTTGGGCGAATCTTTGGCGTTAGAAGCTGAGAAAGCCTTGGCTACTCTATTGTGTTTTAGCAACGATCGTCAGCTACGCACTAAATTCATTGAAGGATGTCTACATAATTTGGCTAATAATAAAAGCGTTATTGTTTCACTGCGTTTGCTGCCAAAGCTATTTGCATCCTTTCAACAATTCCGACCTTCGGATACTCACCAGATTACCATGTGGGCGGAGAGACAGCATAAAATGATGCATCATTTCTTTAATAACATCAAACACTATACTAAACGTTACACGGACTTTATTGCTAATAAGGGAAATGAACAGCAACAACATCAGTTGTCTACTGACATTTCTTTATATTCGCATAAAACCCAAGTTTCTGTACGTTTACACTTTTTGTCTTCCATATTTTCTTCGATGGGTTCACCTAAAACATTTCGGTAAGTGCTCTCTTTAAATTATTTCTTCTTGTATTCCCCTTCAAGACTTGGCTTTTTCGTCTTTCGTATGTAAGGTTGAGTTTAGAACAAGTGGATGCTTTATGGGAGTGGTTGGCTCATGACCCCGAATGTGCTGACTGTTATTTTTCTTGGTTACAAAGTCAAGCTAAGGGCGGTGATCAGCATGCTCTGGGTTTGGAAGCTCTACAACATCTCTACTTGAAGAAGCTGCCAGAATTAAGGTACAGACAAGAACTAAGGCGCTCTATATTTATACTTTATAAAAAAAAAAAAAAAAAAACAAAACCAAACAAACGTTATAATAAATTTTTATTATTTATATATAAGGCCCGAGGAGTTTTCAATGGTAGCTTTGGGCCTCTTCCAGCAGCTTTGCAGTTTGGCCCGCATGGCCATAGCTCATTACGAGAAACAAACGGATTCTCTGTCAACCAACTCTTCAAATATTGTCGGCATGTACCACTTGTGGAAAATCGCTTTACGAGCACACAACACCGAAGTGTCATTAGCGGCTATTCAGTATATTAATATGTATTATATGGGTCAGCAATTGCGATTCGAACGAGAATTTGTCTCGCAATGCATGGAAAATTTAGTACAAGCAGCCAATGCTCTGGAGAGGTATAGTTCGACCTAAAATGCAAAATCTTGGAAGATTAAATTATAATGAGCATGTTTTTTGGTTGATTAGCAATGAAGACGAGAATGCTTTGATGTGTGTTCAGCGTGGCTTGATGTTGCTAAATACACATTTGGAAACATTTCGCCGTCGTTATGCCTTTCACTTAAGACGGTGGGCTATTGAAGGTCAAGGTATTGGATCTCATAGCAACTTAAAGAACGAAGGCGGTGGACCATCGATTCGTATTATACTACAGCCGAATGGGTTATCGGAGAAATCCGTGTTACATATGCATAACTGCGATCTAATTGCGGAATTAAAAGCTGAAATTTCCAAATGGTGAAACGAAATTGAGAATTTATGTTTGTAAGCTTGATCATGTTTCATGTGTTTCAGGTGGGAAAATCTTCAAGGTTCATCGACTTCGGGCGTATCGGCTCCAGTATTGGGCCTACTCTTAAGTGAAGGTCCTTTGCGTATTATAACGCAAGGTCAGGAATTAAGTTCCGAATATGATGAACGTACTTTAATAGATGCAGGCTTCAAAGATAACCAAGTATTTTGTTCTAAACTTCTATTATAAGAAAAATCTTAAAGGGTTATTTAAATTTTATTTACAGATTGTCTATGTGTCATTAGGTGGTCGTGGTGCTCGACGAAAAGAAACTAATGTCGATCATCCCTCAATGCAGCCACCTCCGCCGAAAGAACATTTACCTACGGTTTTGTTATTACAATCCAATTATTTTGAGAAATTGTTCCGTTTAATGCAAACATTAGGGGACATGAAACCGCAACCAACCAATTTACAATTACACACTAAAGCGCAATTGCTCTCTCGCAGAGTATGGGATATATTGGCAATTTTACCCACCAATCCTATGATTTTGGATGCCTTTAAAGGCTTTTCTAACGACTTAGCTAGAATTGAACAATTAACCACCGAACCAGAGGAACAGATGAACAAACGTAAGGAAATCAAACAGAAGCTCTGTGAACTGTTGGATCCCAGTAACCTGCAAAAATTTATGTACTCGATGCATATAGTCGAAAGCCTAGCTTTGAATAGTGTCTTTCAGGGGCGCGGCGGTCCGTCTTGCTGCGGAGGCTCTAACGGTAATATACTGCCAATAGAAGCGTATACTCGTGGAACATCGAAAGCTGCCACAAGCGCTAAAAAGAATGCAAATAATGGTGGAAAAAATCGACAAATAAGCGATCCGAGTGTCAGTGGTGCGAAAGAAGATTTTAAGAGACTAAATCAAACTAATACGCCAGAAGATCGCAAGGAGGGTGCAGATTCTGACAACCAAAAAGACGCCAGCATTGGTAACTGTTCGAATGAAACTGAAAATAGAGAACAAGAAGAACTAGTTAACGATAAGGAAAATAATCCATTAAAAACCAACAAATCTCACCATAAAAAATTGGAAGCAATACAAATCTTTGGCAATTCTCCGATTGCCGTAGACGTTCTGCGGCGAATTGGTGACAGCAAATGGAGCGAAACGTTTATTAAATGCGGAGGTCTGAAACATTTATATGAAATTTTCGTATCGGGACAATTGCAGCAAAGCACATATCCCGGAGAATTACTTAACGAATGGCGCCACGATTGTTTGGCCAGTTTACTACGAATTCTTTGGCTGCTGGGGTTTGAGGAAATACCTGCCGAAGACATGCATGTAGCTATTTCTCAACCTAAAAATTTCATGCTGGAAATGATGCAAGTTGATCAATGCTTGCAAAGATTGTCGTCTATACTTAATGATGAGGCTTATGCCAATTATTTGGCAAATACTTCGGCTTATCAGTATCATCATTTGCGTACCGGTTTCTGGGGTAGAGCTCAAGTTGTGCAATTTGCTATGAACATAATGGTGAGCTTTGTGCATGCCTCGGCTGAAGCGCGATGTTTGTTGTGGGCACAACCGGAATATTGCAATTGGGTGCAAAAATTCATACTTGAAGATCCGGAGCCCGCAGTCCGGAGAGAAATATGTGCCGGCTTATATCGCATATGTTTGGGAAATGCTCAAAGTCATCAGCTGTTATTGGCCCCATTACTGAGAAAATTAATTTCTTTTCTATCAGTGGCAGAAAAAATGACCTCGTATGGTCACCAAAACCCGTATGTGCTCGGCGATGATGGAAAGGAGCCGTATGGGCCCGCATGTCGTGATTATTTTTGGCTTTTGGCCCGATTGGTTGATACTCTATCACCCGATATGGTCAAGTCTTCATTAGAGTCTTCTTCTTGTAACGAAGATGCTATCGACATAGAAAAACTCTGCCAATCTGTTGCGCAGAGTATTTTAACTCGAGATTTTTATGAGACTCGTTACGGCCTTCAGGACGATGGTCTTGTCGGTTTAGTAAACCTTATGTCGAATTTAGTAAAATATGATCCTACTTTTAAGTTTAGCCACAACGCGTTACAGTTTATTGAACAAATATTTGAGTTTCTATTCGATATGCCTTCGCCATCAAGTCGTCAAAAGCCGAAATGTAAATCGGCTACTTCAAGAGCTGCCGCATATGATTTACTGGTAGAACTATGTAAGAATTGCCCGAAAAATTACACATTCTTGCATGCCAAACTGCTAGCCCAGCACACGCCGGGCCCAAAACCTCCATATCCGTGGGATTATTGGCCACGAGACGAGGGACGGTCTGAATGCGGTTATGTAGGGCTTACTAACTTGGGTGCTACTTGTTATATGGCCTCCTGCATACAGCACTTATATATGATGCCGCAGGCTCGTAGTGCCATACTAAAAATTCCTCCCACCAAATCCCAAAAACATGGCCCCACTTTATTGGAATTGCAGCGAATGTTTGCCTACCTTTTAGAATCTGAACGAAAAGCCTACAATCCACGTTCCTTTTGCCGCGTCTATCAAATGGATCATCAACCATTGAATACTGGTGAGCAGAAGGACATGGCAGAGTTTTTCATAGATTTGGTTTCAAAATTAGAAGAAATGACACCGGAATTGAAAGATTTGGTTAAGCGTTTATTTTGCGGCACTCTAAGCAATAATGTTGTGTCTTTGGATTGCGATCACGTCTCGCGTACCGCTGAGGAATTCTATACTGTTCGGTGTCAAGTAGCCGATATGCGTAATTTGCAAGAATCTTTGGATGAAGTAACCGTTAAGGACACTTTGGAAGGTGATAACATGTACACGTGTTCGCAATGCGGAAAAAAGGTGCGTGCTGAGAAAAGAGCCTGCTTTAAGAGATTACCACAAATCTTATGCTTCAATACAATGCGTTATACTTTCAATATGGTAACAATGCTTAAGGAAAAAGTTAATACGCACTTCTCGTTTCCTATGCGCTTAAATATGTCCGATTACGTAGAAAAGAGTTTAATGCCTCACCAATACAAAGGTATACGTCGGCTACAAAAACTAAATCAAAACTCATTTTCTTTTATTCGACTATTACAGAAGATCGCGAAAAACGTAGGCTTGAACGTGAGAAAGCTAAAGAAAGTGGCGACAAAGCGGAATATGCTGACCTAGCCGATGAAGACTTAGAAGAGTGTTTAGAGTAAGTCTCATGTAGGAGAGAAATTAACATAGCATATATGTATCTGAACATTTGTTTTCATATATATTTCAGATATGAATTGGTGGGCGTTACTGTTCATACCGGAACTGCCGACGGTGGCCACTATTATAGCTTCATTAAGGAACGTAATAAAACCGTTTTGCAACATGACCGTTGGTTCTTATTTAATGATGCTGAAGTTAAGCCGTTCGATCCTTCGCAAATTGCAGCTGAATGTTTTGGCGGTGAAATGACTGTAAGTTCTGTCTTCTCTTTTTAAATTTCTTTGCAATTTTTCCTATTTTCAGAGTAAAACTTATGACTCGGTGACTGAAAAGTATTTGGATTTCAGTTTTGAAAAAACCAATTCGGCTTATATGCTATTCTATGAACGGCGCTTACCGGATTACTTAAAAGAACGACATTCGGAACTCTTATCTTCGCCATATATTGCCAATAAATCGAAAACTCAAAACCATGTGAAAGCTGAGAAAGAATCTACGAAAATAGACGTCGACTTGGACGATTTAAGTCTTAAAATTTTGACCAGTAACTGTCATAAAGGAAACAAGGCAAACAATGACAATGAAATACCGACCACATCATCGGGATCACCATCACTATCTTTATCATCTTCAGTTGCGAGTGGCGGTTCAAATAAGGAATTGAAAATTGATCACTTATTAAGACCACAATTGAATAAAGAGCTTGAAGAGTGGATTTGGCAGGATAATCGACAATTCTTACAAGATCGCAATATATTTGAACACACTTATTTCAAGTAGGTTAACAAGGTCTTGACGCTAACAGTCTTTTTTTTAATTTTTATGTGTACATTACAGTTTCATGTGGCAGATATGTGGGCATATCCCGCAAACCCTGATAGCCCAACAAGACGTTACCTGTATTGCAGCTAAGCTATCTGTTTCATTTTTTATCGAAACTTTTATTCACGCCAAAGAAAAGGTTTATTGTTGAAATTGAATTTGAAATATTTTGTTGTGGTTTGTTGTACAAAGTGGTATTTTATTTTATATTTTAGCCCACTATGGTGCCCTGGGTGGAATTGCTGACTAAGCAATTTAATGCCAGTCCAGAAGCTTGCGAATGGTTCCTCAGTCATATGTCTCTTGAGCCTTGGTGGCCTGTTCAAGTCCTAATACAATGTCCAAATCAAATGGTTCGTCAAATGTTTCAACGTTTGGTTATTCATGTTATACAGAGACTAAGGTGAACAAACCCATTAACAAAAAAACTCTTTTAAAACACTTTTAACACTTTTTTTTGCTCAGGTCAACACATGCTCATTTGTATTTGGAATCAGAAACAGATGAGGATGGTAAAGAGATTATCGGACATACTTCGTGCGTAACCAGATTCATAAGTTCCTTAATTCTATTAATGGAACATGGAGCTAAAGCCCATTTACGACATCTATCCGAATTCTTTGGTTTACTATTCGAATTTTCACGGATGGGTGATGAGGAGACATTGTTTTTATTACGTATCGGTGTTATAAAAAGCGTAGCCGACTTTTATTTAGGCAATAAAACGCAAGACTGCGTAAGTGTCTTATAACTTTCTTCTATTCTTATCAGATATAAGAGAATATTATTCTCTTTATTACATCCGGAGTACGGATATTGAAGAGAGTGTGATTTTCTTTAGATTAAATGACGTCCCTCCAGAAGAAATGAGTCCGCCTTGGAGCAAATGTCATTGCATATGCTTACCGGGAGCTTTTTTTTTTTTTTAACCCATAGAAAGACAGATCAAAAAACATTCTTGCCAAATTTATAGTCGGTGTATGTCATAAACATCCAAATTTTGGAAGTTCAAAAGTTTATTTCGAACTTTTAATGCGTCGATTTAAAGCGATTCTAGTTTCCAGAAACGAAAAACAAACATGAAAAAGTCAATCTAAATGATGATTGGTAGTAGTAGTAGTAAACATATATGTAAAAACATTTATATAGTTTGTGAAGATGTCGCTCCGGATTTCCGCACGCTTTAAGTAGAGTGAAAGGATTCAATGTACCACACTTGATTAACATATCGGTTTTCCTGGCTTTCATAATTTAAAATATTATGAATTGGGTGTCTGGGTGGAACTTATATCCTTAATCATCATCATTTATTAATTAAAGATTATTAGTACAATTAACTGAAAACTATAGTTTTTATTTCCAAAGATTTACATTCAAGTTTTTTAAGTTTTAAATTTCTTTCTATTTAATTATTTTAGTGAATCCTGTAAATATCCATAAAATTTGAATAATATTGTAAAAGGAGATCAAAATGTGTTTTAACTTTTTCACTTTAGCTTCTGAAATCGCCACGAGCTATGTTGTATTTGTTCTCATTTAGGTTTTGACGTCTGGTTGTGGTACAAAATTGAGAAGAATTTTATTTCTTCATTTTTTTAATTGTAGCTTGACGTTGGCTCTGATAATGATGACAATTCTTCAGATGAGGCTTTATCGGTTGATAAAAATCGTCCAGCTTCGTTGGATAAAATGATTGCTTTGGTCGCTAGCCTAGTGGAAAGATCACGTGGCCAAGATTTACGCTTGAAACTTTCTACCAAAGACTACAACGCCATTGCGGCAGGCAAAGTAAAACAGTGTTTTTTTTTTTTTTTTTTTTTTTCGAAATATATAAAAATATTTTATGAATTTTATCATTCGCAGGGTTTTCCATTTTTATACCAACAAATCAAAGACAACATAAATCCGCATCAAACCAAGCATTTGATACACGCATTATGCCGCTGGGATGAACGTTTGGCAAATCAAATTATAACGATGCTCTTTGCTTCTGTAACTAAGCACACAGAATTGTGCGGTCCATTCTTTAAATTATTAACTTTGTTAACCGAAACTCAAAGTGGAGTGTCGGGTTTACCTTGTTTCTCGCAATTGGTGCTACAACGAGTTTGGGATGCTGCAGAATATTGCCCTCAGTCTGCCCTTGATTGGTTAGCCTTTCAGGCACCCAAAAATAAAATAGCTCATGCTTGGATTTTACAATCAGCCGACAATTGGGTGGAACAATATTTATTGGCGCACAACAATGCCAGAGTTCGCAATGGTAATGAAGGAGCTATGAAGAAAATCAACAAAATTTGGATGTGATTATTTTATTGCTCTCATTATTTTTTAGCTGCCGCTTATTTATTGGTTTCTTTAGTACCTTCGCAATCGTTTAGAGCTAATTTCCGCACACATTCGTTGCATAAATTATCTTCTACATCTTCACATACTTATCGGTACGTTCATGGGAGAAATGGAAGAAAATGGTAAACACTTTTAATTTCTTCTTCTTCTCTTCTCTTTATTGCAGCGAGTTAAGTAACGATGCTCAAATCATTTTACATAATATAATCAATTTGTTGTTAAGATTGCTGCGTCCAGCACGTACCTACGCGGACATAAGTGCGCACGGTACCACAAAGTTAACATCATATTTTAGTCTTCTAGGCTACTGCATGGTGTCAAAGACTGAAAAGCTTATGGTAAATTTTAATTTTTTTATTTTATTTTTAAAAAATTCTTTGCATAAACATTAAATTAACATTTGCCCTCTTTTTGTATTAACTTTGGATGACACTTTTGATTAAGATATGCTGTTCAGTAAAGTATTGCACTTCGGACATATAAGTCACAAATTTATTGGCTTAGTCCAACTTTACTTAACCCAAAAAAAAAAAAAGGAAAAAAAAAGATATGCTGTTCCAAGAATCGATGTGTCCAATCAATTCAAGTTTTGAGTAAAATTTTGTAAAATACGGCTATCTGTCCGATTACTTGTATCTATTCTGTCGACCATAGTTATATCAGTCCTGAGTTGGTTTCATAAAATTTGCCTAATATGATAATCAGTGAAAATTTTTTGGCTCTTATTTTCTTACAGCCATTCCCAGCCCTCTTTGCATACTTTTGGATATAAGTTTTTTTTTGTAATTTTTGATTTATAGCCTGTCTGTCCCTATATAGCATGTTAAAATAATAATTTTCTTTATTCTTTTTCTAAATAAAATTTTGAAAATTTTCAGATGGGACCTTATATGCGCTCACTATGGGACTTATTTCATCCACGTCTCTCTGAACCGAGTGTCCCGGCCCATCATAATAAACATGCTCTATTGGCCTTTTGGCATCACACGATTGTCGATTGCCCTGAGAATGCTTTGATTGTGGCCAATTCTTCGGAAATAACTCGTAATATTGCATTTAACTACATACTGTGAGTACATAAATTTATTTTTTTTTTTTATAAGCAATTTTACATTGATTTGCACAAGTTTATTATATAGAAAGATATTAGAGAAGAGTGAGTGAGTATATTATTTTATGACTTCACAAGAATATATGCCAAGAACTATATGTCGAATATAAGTTCATAATCAGCAAGGAATAAGTTTGTTCGTTCGCCTGTCCATTGTTGTATTATAGAAATCCATCGCCCAAGTGGTAAAGATGGAAACCTATGCCTTTAGACTTCCATTTGAGTTTTATAGATTAAGTCCCACTGATGGATGCAATTAACAATTTGAATAATTTACGTGTATTGTCGAAGTCCTCCTAAGGCACCTCCAATTAATCGGATCACTCGCTGCTCGAATTTATCTGATGAGAATCGGAGAAATCGAAGAAATTTGAGATAATAACCGGTTACCCTAACAGACATTATTGACTACTTGACGAATCTAATATATTTCCTCTGATGGGTGAAATAAATTATTTCCTATATACTTGATTATGAGTACTTACGATCAGCGCCAAATCATGGTCTGATTTGTGATCTTTTAAGTTTATTGCGTGAACAACAGTAGAACAACATATAGGAATAGTTTTTTCTATAAGACATTTGCCAACGCGAAAAAAAAGTAATTAGAAAACCACAACACGAACAAATGAAATTATATGAAATATTTTATACCGACAGGGCTGATCATGATGATTCGGAGATAGTGGCATATAATCGTGCCATGCTGCCTGCCTATTACGGTCTGTTACGTTTGTGCTGTGAGCAGAGCCGTAGTTTGACTCGCCAATTAGCCGCTCATCAAAATTTGCAATGGGCTTTTAAGAATATCACTCCGCATCCAACACAGTACGCAGCAGCTGTTGACGAGCTATTCAAATTGATGACACTATTCGCTACCCGCTATCCCGATGCCAGTGATCAAGACAAACATGAGATAACTGCCTTTCGTCGCACCACTTTATCGGCTTACTTGACCGCTTTGGATGCCCGCGTCTCGTGGGGCACTCTGATTAATGCTTTAAGAATATTAGGTATTTTGTCCATTTAGAAGTTTTATTCCTTTGATTCCTTTGATTTCGATTGTAAACTGTTTGTAGTTGATAACGATGAGGATCGTTTATTGGTCATATATAATGGAGGCATTGAAATGTGTTTTGAAGCCCTACATACCCTACATTCCATGCATCATGAGGCTACAGCCTGTCATGTTGCTGGCGATCTACAGGAGCTTCTTAGTGAAATGGTTTTACTTCTGTCCACGTTGCGTCTTAGTGCGCGGCTAGATAGTTCGACTAGCAAGAAACAACAGCAACAACTAGAGCAACAAGCACAGCAATTGCAACAACAGCATCAGCAGCTGCTACAAAAACAACAGGAGCAATTAAAGCACCAGCCACAGTCCCAGACGCAGCAACAGACGCAGCAAAAAGAAAAACAATTACAACAGCAAATGCAACAAATACAACTGCAACAAATGCAACAGCAATTACAACAACAACACTTCCTCAGACAACAGCATCAGCACACTGCTTTGTTGAAGGGTTTACCGGATGCCGTCAAGCGTTTAGCTACTTTTCTGAACACATACAATCCACCGGACATATGCAGACTGTCGTTGGATGTGTTGAGAGAATTAGTACGCAATCCTAATCTGGAAGTGATTAGCATATTAGCGCCTATACTGATCAATTGTCACTTATCAGTAGCGAGCGCTCCTGCCGTCAACGCTATAGGACCACTTGGACCGTATTTCCCACGGCGTGGTGGCAAAACTACTTGGCCAACAATAGCAAAAAATATGCCACGTCCACCGCGACCCATGGTACAGATGAGCATACCGCATACAGAGCTATTGCACAAGGGTGCCGATCTAGAATACGATGCCCAAATTGAAGCTTTCTATAAACCGTACCATGACTTTCTCGACGTAATGATGCGTATGGCCGTTAATACCAATCAGCTGAACGATACACTGGTCAAATTGAGTTGCTTAGTTGCTATAGAAGCAGCTCCATTGCATTTTAATTTATTTCCAAAATTCTGGGTGGGCATTTACAACAATAAGAGCACCAACAAGTGAGTACTTCCTCATATCTTTTCTTCAATATTATAATTCTTGCAAAATCTTTATATACACATTTACAGATACGCCGACTTACTAATCAATAATCAATATTTAGTCGAATATATACACATAATCTTGCGCAACTGTAGAGTTTCGCTGAGCGATCAGTATATTAGAGCTTTCTTGGAAATTTATTACCCGAAGGTAGAAATAAAGTTTCCGCAATTTTGATATTCAATATTTAAATATTAAAAATAAAGTTATACATAATATTTGCTGCAGATCTCCTCACATTTACCAATAGCTCGTTTGTTGTATACAATTAGCTATTCAATGCACTCAAAGGAAGATCTTGACGATTTGTGCGGTGATTTATTTGCTATACGGGTTATTGCTCAGAGCACTGGTATACCGACATCAGTGCGGAAACAGCTGAGAGGCTCTTTAAAAGCGCTACTTCACAAAAGTGCCCGATATCAGGAAATTGTTGAACATGGTAAGTAAAAAATCGAAAACAAATTCATTCATCACTGAGTCGTACGACGACTGTTTACCTATTATTAAATAATTTTTCAAAATTCAGAAATATTTGCAAATAAAAAATCAAAATTAGATAGCAATGAATTTAAAGAAACAACGACTGTCGCTTCGCCAAAGGATGACTTCAACGCTCCGCAAACTCAAAAAGTCGTCGAAGTGAAACCAGAAGTTAATGATCAACTAAAAAAGATAACAGATAATGAAAAATCTTTAGAAACTATTAGTGAAACATCTAAAGAACAGTCGGAAAATTCTACGGAGACTCGAACTCAAGTGAAAGATAACGCGAAGGAAGAAGCCGCTGAAGCTAAAAAGGATTGTAAAAAATATAAATCGGGTATTTCAAGGAAGGAGGAGGAGCAAGAGAATCATGAATTAGTTCAAAAGGAAACCGAGGTTGATAAAAAAAAAACTAACAATTTAAAAGAGCCGAAGCCCAATGAAAATACAAATGATGATAAAAGCAACGGTAAAGATGAAAAATTATCTTCAATGCCAACAACATCGGCAACTAGTTCAGCAATCACAATGCCAACTATTGCTACGTCAATAAATCCGAAAAATAGTAATAAAAAAACAGCTGAAGATCGTTTATTGGCTGAACATGAGAAACGCATTAAACTATTGTTGACAATGGAGACTTATATAAAGAGTATATTGGCTTTAATGCAAAAAGATGAAAATATATCACCGAGCGCTGCACAACCAATGGAGGAATCAACGATGGAAAGTGAACAGAACACCACACCGGTACCGGAGAGTAGTGACGAAAGTGGTGGTAATGCCTTCAATGCTAATTGTCCAACGGCACCTGGCGCAGCAGCAGTAGGTGCTGTAACAATAATTTCACCTAAAGACTCTGCGCTGGCAGCGGAAAAAAATGTCAGCTGTTCGGAGAGTAGTAACAAAAAACTTTCTTTAACTGTAAACAACGACGATATTAATTTGGCCTCAACGTCCACGGCTAATAATTCGCCGCAAATTTAGTTATCGTTTAATGATTTGTTAAATATTTTATTTTTCGGTAAAACTCTAGAATAGCGGTGCTAAGCACTATCATTTTCCTTCGCTTTCAGACACAGACCTTTTACACTGAGAAAAACGCATACCTATTATAAAAAGTCTTAATGATCTTGACTTAACTATTTTAATAGACATTTAAATCCCTTGCTTCTTTTCATTACTTGCCAAATCTTTTCTTTTTCTTTTTTCTCTTTTTTTTTTTCTTTTTTTCTTTTTTTTCCTTTTAATTTATTTTTTTTCTTTTTAATTCAATAATCTTAAGCTATAAATGTTCTACTGTAATATTTTTCAATAGTCTACTTACTATTCTCTTAATAGCTTTGATCTTTTTTTTTTACTTTATCAATGCAGAAAATATTTTCCCCAGCCCTTGATTCATTCTTTATACGGTTAGAATTCTTCATTCAATTATTGTATTTGATTTCGCGATAACTGGATAAGTATCGTTTCAAATCGAATTTTATTTAACCTAAACCTAAGTAAAACATCCAAATTCTAAGGTTTATTTTACGATTTATTTCGTTTTCCCCGCTTCTATTCACTTCACTATGATTTTACCCATTTTTGCTGATCTCTTTCCTCAGATCGGTAAGAGAAACTATTATTGTTGCTAACTAAATGACAAATGATGAATTTCTTTTTCATAGTTAGGTTTTCAAAGTAAGCTTAAGAATTTGTGGCCAAAGGCCTCGGGAAAAAAAAAGTCGATTAAAGCTATTCTAAAACTAAATCGAAGAAATAATATTCTCAATACAAATTCCATAATTTCTAGCACAATTGTTACGTGCGGCTGTCATATTAAAATTTTTGTAAGCAAAGTGAGAATGATATGAAATTACTTTTTATACATACCTAATCATATGTTTAGAGAAAGCAATGCATTACATGGAACCCGCAAACTTTCATATTCAATTGTAAAGATTTGAAACATTTCATTTTTTATTGAAATTTTCTTCATTTCGTTTACATCAAATTAAAAAAAAAAAAAAAAATCACTACTTTATATAAAACAATTATTTAAAGAAAAAAAAAAATCAAAATAAAAAAATTGGAAAAAGGCATTACCCTACCCATAAAACATGCATATATTTAAAAAGTGAAACAAATTTTTTAGCGTTAAATGTGAATGACTTTTACTTAAATAAATGTATTCGATAGATACTGATTATTATTATTAATATAACTAATTATTAAAATGAAAAAAAAAAAAGTATATATATATATATATATATATATATATATTACTATTTAATATACATACAAATATAATATATAATGCACGCAAATCTCTACAATGAAAAATAAATGAAAAAATAAAAATCGAAAATTCATTTTTAATAACAATAAAATAAACGCATTCTGATAAAGCAAACACTCATTCAGTAGTTTCATGAACTAAATAAGAAATGTAAAAAAAAAAAAAAAAAAAAAAAAAAACAGAAGAGAGATCGAATAAAAAATTAGCCATTATTCTCAACAAATATGTTTAGAAAATGAAGTTTCATCTTTTTTATCCAACGAATCGAAAAGATTGTATCAGAATTATCACAGCGCGTCAAATAACCGGAAATATGCTTTAGAGAGTTCACAAAAATGCAATAGGCATAGCATTCTGTGTCAGTTTAATGGTATCGATCGATTCGTCGTTATTCAAGTGCTGACTGTGCTATGTTTCCGGCATTGTCGATATTTTTCTCAAGTTCCAAGGCCTCAGTTCGGAGTTGATTTAAAACAAATCTGTTCGTGTATTACTTTCCTTCTCAATTTCAATTTCCGCTCGAAAAATGTTCTTCTTAAACAAAAAAAAAAAGATATTTTATATTGGGACTTAATAACGGTCTTTATCATAGTAGAATATCTCAACTTACCGGTGCGAAGATGTTAAACGGCTAAGCGACAATAATTGAGTTGACTGAACTTTGTTGTTTATTCCTTTTCTTTTTAAACGAATTTAATGAAAAGAAAAGTAAATGCAGTTGATAAGCAAGGCAATCAAATCAATATTCCAATAATGCAACAAAGATTCGAACTCTCTAAGAAAACCCACTGTTTTCTTTCAACGAATCTATCGAAACCGCGACAATCAAAACATAAAAAAGAAGAAAAAGAAATGAAAGGGACGTTATTATGTAGTTGACAGTAAAACAATATGTGCTCAGTAGAAACGATGGAACCTTTTTTTTCAAAAAAGAGAAAAAAACAAAACTTTTCATGGTTGCATAAAAGGGCAAAAAAGTCTACATTATGACGTATAGATTAAAAACTTGACAAGAGATTTACCCAGATTCTACAGGTACATGTGTTCACATACACTCCCTACACATGCGCGTGAATTATCACTAATGTTACCTATTGTATAACATACATTTCTTTCATCTTTCATCTTCTTCTTCGTTGCCATTTCTTTAGAATATTTTATAACATTAGTGTATAAAAATGCCTTGCAAAGGTTGCGAAAAGGGTAAATATATGTTTTTAATGTGTGTAAAATTTTTATTAAAAATTTTCCCTAACTAGAATGCAAATGCACAGCTGAAAAGTGTGATGAAAATTGCAAATGCTCGAAGGCTAATAAATGTAATTGTATGGTACCGGAAACGGCAAAGGAAGGAAAATCTTGCTGCAGCAAACTGAAGAAAAATGAATAAATTGTTGTTAATACTTTTATACATCTATACATGTGTGCGAGTGTAGGCATAAGGATTTGAAATCAGGAATGAAATCTTTAAGAGAAAATAAAATGAATTGAACGAAAAATAAATTTTTCAGATTTTTTCCCTTTTTTTTGTGAAATTTTTCAATTCATCTTTTGAAAAATGCAAAATAATTATGCAAAAAGTTCGCTTTCGGAATTTGTGCCGCGATGCTACTGTAATTCATGGGCGTTGAGCTGCTTTCCTAACAAGCTATGCTAATATATTCTTCTCTATACTTCTACATACATATAAGGCTTCTGGCACATTAGTTGGTCTCATTACTGTTTTAAAAACTTGTCATACGGATTTAATCAAAGTTGAAATATCGCCAATTTTATTGAAAAAAGGAGCGATGCGATTAGCATTTAACGGCTTGAGTCATATCCATGATGCCCGCTTATCTAGGTTGTTTGAAAGTCGTAAACTACAAATTCAGGTACCTAGTGATCACGACGGTGATTGTTTCATTTGATGGTTGTACATCAAAATCGGGCTAAAAATTATTTGCCGGAGATCGCTTTACCCGAGTTTCCCAATTGATTATATGGGGTCACGAACATGATTGCCACATAGAATCACAATTCAACGCTCAGCGAAATTTTTACTTTTCTTTCTACTTTGCTTTCATTGACCGAGTAATTTTATTGGGACCCTTTTTCCATGTTACATGTACATTGATTACATTCATTCCGTGCCAACGTGGAAGATACTTGTAAAGTTTCAAAAATTCCAAAGGAAAATCAAATCTTCTCGTCTCGCGTTCATAACACTAAATGAATCGAATGAAACTACACGACAAAAATGACTCTGAATGATCTCCTTTAGAACAACGAATACTTTTAGATGACTTTCTTCAGAGTTTTTTCATGGCGGAAATAAGTCTCCCTAAAAAGAGCTGCCCGGATTTTTTTTTATGTGTCCCTTTATTTATTTCTCTTAACGGAATTTATAATAAATATTAAAGTCTTATATCAAATTTGAGCCTGGCAGTGATGTATATGTAGGTTGTACATTGTATTTATCGGCTACGTTTGTATGTAGGTGATTTTTAGATAAATAAAATAACCTATTGGTCCAGATCAACTTACTTGAGTTCACCTTTCACCTGTAGCGACAAAGTGTTTTAAACGAGCGCATTTATCCATTGAGGGAATAGGGCGAGCAAGACCACTCGGATGGCACTCTCCTTGATTCCATCTATTCTGACCGGAATACCCAAATCTCTGAGAAGACTCACGTACCACGGAGCACTTGTTATCACGCACAAGATCTTTGACTGCCTCTTTTGTAACTTAGCTACGTTGAAGGAACGAAGCCTCCTTCCTCATAATTATATTCCTTAGGACCATATTAGCTTAACAATAGCATTATATAAAAATACTGCACCTTATTGTAGAGAGTCAGCTGAAATCGTTCATTTTTCAATTTTGCTTGGCTTCGCACTTATATGGTGAGTGCAAGAGAGACGGTGATCTAGGATTTTCTTTGCAAGCAAAAATTAATGTACAAAAGAAGGGGTCGAAGAGGATATTTTACCCATAATGTAGTTTTAAATCGCATCATTTTCGTGTTCTACAATTTATTCAAGTTTATGTTATTTAGCCCCGACTATCTATTATTTAAAAGTGCCATCAGTTTTTCAATAATATAAAGGGAAAGCTAAGCCAAAAAGGATTAGCCCTCAGTTCCATATATGACGAATTTGCAGAAAGGTTAGAAAGACTTGGGGGGAATGGTTTGACATTTGTGTTGATTCTCTCTTGAACTTTTTACTAACTTTCTGGTACTCTTTGTGCATTGACTGCGGACTGCGCCGTTTATAATGGACAATTTTTCTTCTTTTTTTTTTTACTAAGCCATTAATCTCTACTCATTTAAAACTATATACCTTTTTACAAATTTTTATAGATGTCAAGGTATGAAATTTTCATATTTGCCAAAAACGTAAGGGGTAACATTGTCAAAAATCGAAAAAAAATGAAATTTTAATTTTTTGCCAAAAACGTAAG
>KK502707.1:221179-237832 GCA_000688735.1 Glossina austeni | reverse complement strand
TGCGTTCCGGTAAAAAAAAAAAAATTAGCGTTCCGGTAAAAAAAGAATTAGCACAACACCACTGAATGTACGTTGTACAAGGAGAGGAAAGAATGACTCGATATCTGTTCATTCTTCTAACATGGAACATCGTTAATGATGGACAATAAGAAATGCCCAAAGTAACTGCGCTGTTAAAAAAAAAACAATATATTTTGTAATTGATTCCTTTGTTCAATTTCTATCTATTAATATATAAAAATTACTTACATCGGAAGTTAAAATTTTGACACGACAACACGCTACAAAAAAACGATACGCAGTCAAAAGGACTGAAAAAGATTTGAACTGCGATATCCTAATCAATCCAAACTTATTAGGTGTTTAAAAGGCTAGAAATAAGATTTGAACGAATTTGAAGAAATATACATATATATATACATATATATATATATATATATATTAAGATATTAAAAATGCGATAAATTCGAATTGTCTTCTCACTTACATACAACTTTACAATCAACAGAATAGCTTATATAACTTCAATTGGTTTCTGATTCTTAATTCAATTCTGATTCTTATATCAATTGGGTTCTGATTGTTATTCGTACATATATATATATATATATACACGCTCGTTCGCTGTAGTAATCACTTTCGTAAGAATATTTAATATATTTACATAGTAGAGATATATCTCTGGAAGAGTTCAAATTACTTATTAAATAAACTCTTTCCTTATGATGCAGACAAGTTCCGATTGTCAATTGTTTGCCTTTCCAGATAGCACTATGATCACAGCTTATAGAGAACAAATTTGTAAAAATTAAAAATTGCGTTTTAACAATTTTTTTTATGGCGAAATGTTACCTCAATATTTTGAGGGTTAAAAATTCATTATTGCGCGTTATACCTAAGATAGGTTCTTCGCTCTATATCTAAGTTATTGGATACCATTTTGCTTTTAGGCGAATTTCGCGGGTAAGAAAATCTGACACTTTTGTTTTTTCATTTTTCGATTCATCTTACAATTAATTACATTATGATTTATTAGAAAAGTTGCTTAACACAGCTGCTTCTCATCTCTTTCCTTTTGTCGTTCATTTTGTCGTCAACGTTTCGGTTAACGTAGACGCTATCAAATCAATATTTCCCAAACGCGGAATAAAATGCAGATATACCTTCGGTTAAAAATAAATAAATTTTATGCATTTTATTTAAATGAATTTCATATAATTTTTTAAATGCCATTAAGTGCACAATGATTTATTTTTTTATTTATTTTTTTTTTTTTTGTTGCATTTGCGTCTTCACCATTGCGTCTATGCACAATTTTGTTGCAAAATTAACGATCAACTTTGAGATTATATCAAAAACCGATTAAAGTTTGAATTAATCGATTTTAGTTGTAGTGGTACGATGCGAACGGGCAAAGTTTTTCAAAGTCAAAGCGTTTCCAGCTTTTCAAAAATTTAAAAATCGAAATGCATCGAACATTATTTTTCGTATATATAGCGAGATTATTTTGAAAACACTTTCAAAAACAGCATGCGACCGACCCTTGTCCCTTGGATTCTTTCGAGATCATGCATGCATGCAATAGTTGGAAATATATAAGAATTATACAGAACAACAAGAGGATGTAAGGCAGTGTACGACTGCCTCCCATTTATCTGACTATTTAAAAATTGATATTCTTCCGCTTTAAGAAATTTTCTAAAAAATGTCATTTTGTAATTTTTAAAGCCTTTTTTTTATTAAAAAAAAAAAAAAAAAAAAAAAAAGTTATTGAAAAATTATCGTTCGTCCGATGTTTACCCAATTTGCGTATAATTAAGAGATGAGGGACAAAAAATAAATACATTTTATGCACATAAGTTTATATATATATATGTGTGTGTAATGAAATACATTTAAATTATTACACAATTAGAAAATAGAACATGAAAAATAAATATATGAATAAGCTTTGTATACTATGTGCGGCGTTCGGGAAAACTTTTGTTGTTTGTTATGTTTTTTTTTCAGGTGATGGATGGATGATGCATATAGTAGCAAAAGAAGTACACATCGAACGCAAGCGAGATTTTGGCATTGAAAAATTATTTTTATGAATATTTCATAAACTTTGTTAAACTTTGCACCTATTTTATATTATTTACTTTACTTATTTATTTCTTGTTCTTTTTTACGTATTTATTTATATATAAAATCAGTTCAATGATACCGTTCTATTGATTCAAATGATTAAACGTCGATAAAAGCCGTAAAATAGAAATATTTTCAAATTATTTATAATTGAATTTAACACGCAGTTTGGATAGAAAAATAAATGAAGAGAAAATAATATATTAATAATTGTACCGTGCAGAAAAGAACAATTGCAGAGGTAAAGAATCACTGCGAACACTAGAATATTTGTAAAGTGTGACCAGCGTACTATTCGAGATTGGCATATAAAAGGCAAGAAATTGTAAAAAAAAAAATGTATAAATATATTAATAAAAATAACGAAAATCACAAAATCAGAGAGAAAATTTATAACTTTATACATTTTCGAACGAGAGAGAGAATATTAGAGAAAGTTTTCAAATAAGAGCGCAGTCTGTCGTTAAGCTGAACAGGAATAATTTTGTTTATTTTGATCGTCACACAACTGGGGGGCAGAGTTCAAATTAATTTTAACAATACGATTTAGGGAAAGGTTAGCTCGCCTTATATCGAGATATTAAAAAATACGTATATAAATTGTTTAATTTAATGAATCTATCGAAACTTTTTCAGGGTAAGCATTCAAAAAAAAAAAAACCCAATGAAATGTTTCAAGAGTGCAGACTCCTGAGCACCAGGCATGACTCTTCTTCTCTCCATTCTATATTCACGAATGTAAATCTCTTCGACTTTTTCTATTCTTTAAACGTAACGTATTGTTTTCATTCCTTCCTCCTCTCTTTCTGTTCCGAGTGCAAAGGAAAATTCAAACTGAATACAAGGCCAAACAGATCAATATTTTCCTCGTAAGCGAGGAAAAAACTGAAAAAATGTAATATGTATGTAAAATGTGATTTCGTAAACATCTTTTTTTGTTATAATATAACTTCACAGATTACCTTTTTGTAAACGTGATGTCAATAACTAATGGGATAGATTGTAACTTTTAAATGTTTAGCACAATTGTCTGATCACACGACGACATCCAGCGTTTATATTGCTGGTATAAAAAAAAGAAGAGTACAGCCATGCTATTCCAAAAAGTGCATTCGTTTTTATAGTAAGAACGGTTGTTAACCACTCATATCGGAAGCATCATTAATTAGCTTTTACAGAGTTCGTAAACAATTTTTCCTTGGAATGTTAAAATATGGCACGTGGGATCCGTTAATACCCACAATGTCGAAATGAGATTTTAACAAAGCAGAATATTTCATTTGGCTCTGTGAGGCATCTTTGCCAGATTTTAGATCGCTCACACAGTTGTCATAGCTTTATATTTATGGTGGGCGTGATTTTTAAACTATAAACATGTAAACCCGGTTTATAATGTGAACAAATTATGTTTACCGTTAAACATGTTATATACCCATTAATCAAGTTTCATTCTTTTCACTGCACTTCACGGCGGGACGGCGGGGGTCCTAACTTTAGGCGACCCTAGAATGAGGTGATGTTGGCATTTTGCTTTAATCGCAGAAATAAACATTTTGTGAAACCTTTAGTGATGATTATAAAAATCCCATTGTTTAGTGTTTGAGAGACGATTGCTTATGCATTTTCCTAATTGGGCTCATCGGAAACTCTTAAGTGGTATATCCTTTAAGAAAATAAATAGAATTTCGATAATTTTAACAAAGTATTGCGATCAGTGCTTATATTAATTATTGTCCACACGAATTCTTAGATTAAAGACAGAGCTATAGCTATATATGTATCGCTGCTTACTGAAACGTGATGTGATAAACTCTTATCAAAAAAAAAAAAACTTGCACGCACGTACATACAAACAAACGAAATGCTTATATAAAACGGAGAAGAGAATCTTCAAAATAGCGAAAAAAAAGTATATTTTTATATTCGTACTTACTTACATACATGAAAAGTGTAAAGTGCACATGTCGCACACATTACAGATGAAAAATAACATAAATCGCAAAGTCTTTGTAGAACTTTTACCAGCTTATCCTTTTCCGTGCTTAGGTGAAAACTCAAAAAAACCTGACCTTTTTTAAATAATTCTAGGCCCAGAATATTGACCAATTATTGTAGAAGAAATATATACATAGCCATAATTTCCTAAATGATGTTATGATGTTTATGAAAATAGTTTTAGAAAAAGAATTGCGTCGTCATTGAACAGCCAACAACATTGTTGCATTAAAAATTTTGAATTTACTTCATTTTCTACACTTTTTGCGTAATTAATTTTAATTTTAATTTCTAATATACATATATATATATACGTATATAATATGTATATATAAGAATATAAAAACAATAATAACAGTACTTCTACTCTCAGCAGATGTAATATTTTTTTCTTTTGCAAAGATGTACACATTTTGCCAAATATTTTTTTGCACAGGACATTATTCTTCTTGAAATTTATTCTTTTTTCTTATCATCACTTACAATTTTTTAGAGCTGATATAGGGAGATACAGTTATAGTTACAATAAAGTTACTTTTGACAATTATAAAAAATTTTGTAAATATAATTTTTTGATATTTTTTCCAGTTTATTATTTTTCCACAAATTATTTTCTTTCTTTTTGTATAATTTATAATTTTTTATATTGTTGCCAGACGATAAATCATTACTGAAATAATTAGGAATATGATTGCCACAGCAAAAATTATTGCCCTTTGGAATTTTTTTTGTTTATTACAATTTAATTTGACCAAAGAAATAAATCCTGGAATTAAAAAGTGCTCGTCCCGCATTTAATAATAATGATATTGAAACTCTAACATTTTTTTGCTATTATTAAGTGCAAAAATATTAATTCTACTTAGTACAGGATTTTGTGGGAAAAAAATAAACTAAATTAAAAATAAGACACTGACAGAACTAACAGACATGTGCGACATAGTGTCCGACAGATAAGAATTTCATAAATTACATGTTTTTGAAGTTTCTTAAAAGTAACTGTTATTTTTTTTTTTTTTTTAAACCACACTGTTTTGATGCTATCGTTTCCTGCAACCGCAGCCAACTTCAGCATATAACTTAACTAAAAGAAATAGTTGAAGACAAATTTTGCAGCGATCGCAACGAAAATATAAAATTAAAGTAGAAAAAAAGTGTATAAAAAGGAGTTCAATAAATTAAAAAAGAGTTAAGTGCATATAATAGTAAAATTTAAGGAAAAAGAGAAGTTTCCAATAAGCAAAGAGAAAATAAAGTGAGAATGAATGTTAATATATTTGAAGAAGAATATTTTATATGAGATTTCATTTCTGATAGTCAAAGTGTAATAAAATATGAACATAGCTTTTTATTATTTCTCTTTTCGTGCGGAAAACAAAACACAAATGATTTCTTTATCGTTTTCATTTTTCGCGCCCATTGTTACTATGTTGTAAAAGCGGAAAAATGTAAATGTTGCAAAAATCTTTTAGTGTTTTATCAATCTTTACTATATCAGTATATGAAGATTTCTGTTTGCAAGTCAATTAAGGTGGCAATTGGCTTCCGCTTTTTCATAATTTTTCCGCTTATTGCGGGAAATATCCTTGTGATTGTGTTAGTGATGTGTAAAACTTGGTTAAGTCTTGCTCATGCAAGTCCCGCTGTTGTCTTACATCAATGTCCTTTTATTTCTCTGGAAGTGCCATTAAAAAGATAAGAAAGTGAATTTGTTACTTCAAATTTTTAAGAAACATTTTTAAATCCTTTTTATGGCGTTTTTCAAAAAAAAAAAGACTCGTTTCGAATTGGTGAGTTTTCTTCCAAATTATTTCTTATATTTGTTATATTTAGTTCTAAGCGAATAAACTAATTAAAGTAGTAAATCTGAACAATATCTGAAGATTAACTTTCTTTAAAAAAAAAGAAAAATCATCTCTTAAATTATTCATTATACTAATTTAGACAGATTTTTAATTCTTATACATTAAATTTGTGCCAATGTGTATGTAACAATGAGAGGGTGTTAGGATAGACGACCCTTTTTGTGATATAAATCGATTCAGAAGCGGTTTTTGAGTCGATTTTCAAGAATCCGTTTAAGCCTTCGATGTCTGCCAGTAGACGTATAATTTTTTGGGATATTTGGGTGGATAAAGATTTGCATAGTAAATTGATTAAAAGAGCGCGATGTAGGAAATCGAGTACGAGCATAATCAATGTGTTCGTATAGATTATGGTTAAAATGAAATTTACAATCGAACAAAATTGACGCGCGAACATTTTCATTAACTATATATGTATTCCTGCTACCACAAGTATTCGCTCATTGAGAGAAGAAAGATTGAAGAGTAAAACAAAGCTTCAAGCTTTGGCCCGATATAGCTATCGGCATTGTCTTAATTCGATAATAAGAAAAAGTGGTCAGTATTTTGATAATTGCAGAGAGAGAGAGAGAGAGAGAAAGATTCATGCACCGAACTAAGTGCTTGCTTAGTAAAGCCTGATGACTATGGAAAGGCATAATTTTGGGAGAAAATGGTTCTTCTAGCCGAGAAGGTAATATCAAATATCCTTACACCTAATCCACCATTCTGATGCCTGTGCGTTCATATGAGAGTCTATGTTTTTTAAGCGGCTCTCTGAATATCAATATCTTTTAGTCCTAGATTTCATTCTTTTGGTCTTGAAAGTGAATAGGGGTAGAGATCGCGAAAAGTGATGCACAAAGAGACTAAAAATATTTACATGTACATGTAACATGAGTGGCTGCTTGGCTATGTGCCTGGTACGTAATCAAAAAATAGAAATAGAAATCATTTGAAATATTAAAAAAAACACGTTTTGCGTATTTGAAAAAATTAAAGGTTTTTCCATTTGTGGAGTCTTCATCTTCTCTTGTCTTATTGACAGTTTACAGGCATATGTATCTATTTGCTTGTATACATTTAGGCGGCCTGTATTATCTTGTATTGATAATGTTTCGTACAAAAATAAATTCGCATGATTCCTCTGCATCTGCTTGAACATCACAAATCTGCAAAGAGATAAGCAAACAATAAAAGAGATGAAATTAAAGAAAATCTTTTGTTGTAGTGCCAACAGAACGGCAGTGAACGGCTTATTTATCTACTTTAGTGGGAATAAAACGATTACACCTTAAGTTTAATTTTGAAATTTTTTCATTTTGAGCACACAAATAATTTCGTAGTTTAGACATTTGCAAAAGATTATGTTGGGAAAGTCTTTTCTGTTTTTGTTTCATGTTTAAAGTTGGTTTGCTCTACGGATAGAGTAGACCAAACCAAGTGTAGTGGTCTGCAATCAATTCTCTTATTTGTGAGCATTCTCTCTCTCTCTCTGATTCTGTCGGTCTCTCACAGTGTCTTTCTCTTTATATCAATCACAAAGTAGTTGCAAATGAAATATCAAGTGGTACCACCAGCATCCATAGTAATTATATACAAATATTTTTTTTGGCTAAAACAGTTCGCTTACAAACGCTAAACCTTAAAATACATTAATTAACGGCGCGCGTTTTTAAAATTTTTTCTATACTATACATATACAATTCATATATTGTTAAATACTCTAATATATATACACCCATATATACAAAAACGCACACACATATATACTCCCCCCTCCATTAAAAAAAAAAAAAAGCAGAAAGTATATTCATATAGAGCATATTTTCTATAACAAGAAGAGAAATCTTCTTTGTTTAAAAAAAAAAATAAAAATAAATAAATAAAAGAAATAAATTTTGAAAAATAAAATATGAAAAAGGACGAATGCCTTAATCGTATACTCAGCAAAACTGAGCAGATTCAACAAAAATGAAAGAAATATGCATGTCGCGACGACGATGTATAAAATCATTTAAAAAAGTGTATTTATTGTTTAATATATTTTTTGAAGATGCGTTTTGGCTACGAAATTAAGTTGCATCAAAACATATTCGTTTGTATATACTTGTAAAAATAAGAGCAAAGAGATGTTATTTTCTTTTTTCTTTTTTTTTTTTTTTGGTTCTTTTGTTATTCCTTTATAAGCACGATTTTGTGTGTCTGTATGTGTTGCATACAGTTTTCAAATGAAAATTGATTTTTGATGGTTCGACACAACAGCGGAGAAAGTCGATAAAAAATAATAAAAAATAAAGCAGAAATAAACGATGAAATTAAGAAAATAAAAAATAAAATAACAGCATCTAATATATGTATACATATATATCTATGTATATATAGATATATAAATGTATATATATATATATATAGATATAGAGATATATGTATATATATATATATATATCTATATATATGTGTGTGCGTGTGCATGTGTAAAAAAAAAAATTAATTTGAAAAATATTAAAATGTGTAGATGTGAGTGTATTGTGGTTGTATTTTCATTGAAGCTCAATATAAGTAAATTAACAACAAATCAATATATGTTACAGTTAAATTACTGCTAACCTAAGAAGTAAAAAAAAAATAAAAATAAAATAAAAGAAAAGAAAAGAATGAATAAATAAAATTATTTAAAACAGTTTAATTTTTACTTAAAAATTTTGCGATAAAATATTTGAGTAAATGATAAAAATTTCTTTTTCGCAGAGTAAAAAAAAATGTTTTTAATTAAGATTTTTTTCGATGAATGACACAGAAAGGAAAACGGATGTTATGGTTGTTGTAATTTTAATAGGTGTGTATAACTGTAAGTTTACAGATTACATTAAAATATAACACATATAGCCACATACACACACACAAACACAAATAATATATATATATATATATATAAACACACATATACGCAAGCACGCACGCACAAACTAGAGACAGTCGACAGTATATGTATATAGGTATATATACATACCTTACCATATAGCTACACCGACATACTTACTATATGTATATATGTATACCCTTTTATACTCGTAACATCTCGTTGAGCATCTTTGGCTCTTTAAACTCTTTGGCTAACGGCTATATATTGCATAGACAGACATATGCAAACATGGCGCTTTCCCATTTCCTTTCTTCTTATTGCATCGAATTATGGATCAAGTTGATAAGGTTCTTTACGTGTTTCCCGCCTTGCTTACTTTTCTAGTGTTCCCGTTCAAGTCTAACAATTTTAAAATTTGATATGCACATGAGATAATTAATAACTGATGAGAGGATAAATAACTATTTTGTAATGTTAATATATATTGATGTGACTCGATTGAATGAAATGAGTATGAAACGTTTGATCTCCTGCTTGTTCAATATTTTAGATATTTTTCAGTATAGGCATACGTAACGTATGAGTTCGCATACGCATAGACGTATCGTATACTGTTAGCAATTTAGAATTTCTGAATCTTTGCAATCATTTGAAACATAAAACTTTTACACAAGTATATGTAAAATATATACATATATATTTTTATATATATATATATTCCATTCCATTTCTATTGTAGTATTGGGTAATATTTTGTAATATATTTATTTGTTGTATTCTGAGTTGTTAAAAGTCTCCATTATGTAAGTTGTGTTTTTTATGTTCGCTTCTGGGTGGGTGTGTGTGTGTGTGTGTGCGCGTGTTTTCAAGTGTCTGCTTATTAACATCATACTTCGTTTTTTACTGTCGTCTTTCACTCTACATGGGGAGAGATAGACATTGTGTACCGTTTATTATTTCTATTTATTATTTAGATTCTCTATTATAACTGCAATTCTACTATTTAACGGTAATTAAAGTTATTGCGCGGCGTTGCCAGATGTTATTTATTAAGTAGCATAGAGTCATTTATATTTCTATGATAAACATAGTAGTAGTAGTCATCGTTGTTAAGGCTACTGCTGATATCTGGAAGCCACGGTAAACGGTTCTAAAATAATAGGAAAAAATCTCTTCTACTTACTTATTCTAAATCGATAGTGATTTGATTCATGTATTTGTTATCAAGGTCATTTTAATTAGCGACATTTCATTTCGCAATTTGATTTGTCAAGCTGAGTGCAGAACTCTTCAAGATTCTCGGTGTTTAACTTTTTAATTTTTTATTTCAATGAAAATCCTTTGAGAAACCTCCAGGAGAAAGGATGAAAGTGTCCTGATAAAAGTGAACATATGTACTGTAATCCTTTTTGCGGAGTGATCATGCTCGTGAGCTGTAGCCGTTCTACAATAACGGACGTAAACGGTATAACCAGTTAACTGACTGTATTCACTGATTAATCGTTTTAGAGAAGACGCTCTCAACGTTTTTCCAGGAAATTTCGCGTGTCATAGTCACATTGCTTTTAACTCTAGTTAAACATTAAGCTTGGGTACCATGTATATTAATATGTCAACTAAATTTAAAGACAGTTGGAAGCGCGATTTATGTGAGTTAAATTTCCTATTGAAACGAATTTGATGTCTGCATGAGTTCTTAAATTTCTTACATCAACTCATTTTTTTGATCTGTTGTCAATATTACTGCGTCTGCTTAGATTTCATTCCCCTCATTGCCATTAAGAACTTGGAACTAACTAAATGGGTACATATGATATACAGAATCCATGTCAATGGTTTTATCTCAATCGCGCTCGTCTCTATCTTGAAAATTCACAACCAAAATGCCAAACTTTAGATAAAGATTTAGAAAAAATTCTGAACCCCATTTTTGAATATTTCGTTCAAAAAGCCTTAAGACAATATCGAAAATCGGATAAACGTCCCCAAATGCAAACGTGGTATTTTTTTGAAAGGGTGGAACCTCATTAGTAATATAGTTCATATTGTTAATCTAATCTTGGGAGGAAAAACGGCTGCATATAAAAGCATAGTACGACGATAGTCTGGCATATATTCTAAAATGCATAAAATAAACATTAGCGGCACCATATCCTGATTTACTACTCTTTTCCAGATACTGCTACTTCCGATCAACTTTTTCTTAGAAGCCGCCTGAGCGGCACTTTTCGCCTGGTAACATCTTTCTCCGTCCCTTCAAATCATAGCATGATGTTGTGATATGCTTGCTCTTCGATACAAGCGAAAGCTAAAGTGCAGTGAATTCGAGCTAAGCTAAATGTAACTTCTTTCTTCTTCTTCCTCTTCTTCTTCTTCTTCTTCTTCTTCTTCTTCTTCTTCTTCCGCGTTTTTTCAATGCGAGTGCGATGTAGTTTACAGAAAGATAAGACCAAGAAAGGAATGCCAATGTCGACGTTCTTATGAAATTGAATTTCAAAACTTTTTGTTTTATTGCATAATCAAACTGGCAAAAATGTAACTGTAATTATTTATATTTGTTTATATTTGTTGTCCGTTTTGTGAAAAAATTTAAAGACTTTCTTATGTCTTCTTCTGTTTATAACAATATCGATTTAAACAATTAATCAAAATAATGCCGATACATTAATATTGTTTTGTAAAGTTGCAAGCAATGCAACTAAAAATTAATTATAGGAACATTTATACATAAATAACGTATGTGTTTATATATAAAACAATGTTAATTTGTTAAGCGTAAGCTATTAAAATTTCTAACGTGTAATGTAAACGCATTAAAAAATCAAATTAAAAACATTTCAATTTCGATTATAATAGATAAACAATGCATAATTTAAACATGTAGGTGAGACAAGATCTCGCACAAAATTTTAGCAAACGTTGGTAGCTCTGCTTTAGTTGCTTTTATTGTCAATATTATTTTAAGAGAGCGAAGGAGAGCATTTTCAAAAGACTGCGAGAGGATAGTGCATCAAATACACAGAGAGAGAGAGAGTGAGAGAGAGAGAGAGACAGAGAAAGAGAGACAGGCAGAGAGAGAAAGAGAAGGAGAAAGAGAGAGAGAGAATGCAATATTAACTATGAGTTATGTAGTAATTTTTTCTAGAACATGTGAACACACATCCATACTAGTTGTTTATTTCCATATTTTTTTGTATACAGCGACTATATCTTTCTGTTAAAGAAGAGAGGGAGAGAGAGAGAGAGAGAGTGAGAGTTAAAAACGGGTCGTATGAGCATTTAATATTTTGTGTTTTCATTTTTTATTTAATTCATACTACTACCAGACATTTAATTCTCACCATTATAGGTTAATATGTAACCATGGTTAGCAATCATTGGCAATTGTCACTTACGCTTTTCTGCAAATGCAGTTGTAGCCTCTTCTGTAGTCATATTTTCTCTCAAGGAAAATAAGAAAGAACTGTTTTCCTTTTTTCTTGTTTTCTTTTTTTAATTATAATGATGAATGCGTTATGTGTATGATGTGTATGTTTATTTTTGATTTTTATAGGAATGATTGCATGGTAGCATTGCAAATGTATTTATAAACATAATGGCGATGGGATGTCGGTTGCAGAGAAAGTTAAATGTAAAGAGGATTTTCTCCCTTTTCTTCCTATCCGTATACAAAAAATTTCATACACTTTATGTTCATACTTAATGAAGTTCATATATATATACACGTTTATATATATATATATATATATATATATATATAGTTAAAGTGTAATATATGTATAAAATGTTATTTTGTATTTTATATTTGTGGTGTTAAATTTACGCAGGAATGCCGTTAAATAAAAAGTGAGCTTCGTTTTTATTATTGATGTCATGTTCTTTGTTCTACTACTGAACAAAGTACAGACTGTTATGTTGAGGGGAAAAACTTTTACAAATCATACACATTACAACTTTAATATACATGACGACCTTCACCTATATTCCTCATTTTAACCGATGACTTGTTTTTAGTTTAGTTTGTATGTTTGTTTGCACAACCATTAAATTGTGCTATCCTTTTACTAAACCACCCATCGCATCACAAAAAGTTGTAATGCTATGGGAATATGAGGAATTGTATGCAATTGTATACGCTTTGCTTTATATTCATATGTCTACGTATGCTTGTCACCGCCTTTAAGCTATTTTAAGTGTGGCATTATCTATGCATTCAACCTACAAATATTTTCTTTCTATTATGATTTACTATATATCTCCCTCCGAGAAGAAGGCAAGACATTATTTATGAAAACTGAATAGTAACATTTACACAAGCAAAGAATAAGAATAAGAATATATTAAGATTTCGATTTCAAAGTTTAGAAGAAGAAAAAGAGTTAGAGAAACAAACTTGTTTTATTGCGTTACAATAGACTTAAGCGATATTTTTTATATTTACTTAAGACCCTCAAGTATGAAGAGCATCCATCCTAGTGTCTACATTAATCCCCTGTTCTATATTAATAACATTAAAGGATGATATATTTCGATGAAAGAATTCTTAAAAATCCGAATGATTTGGATTGGAATGATTGGTTAGGGGGTTAGGACTACTCCAGTACAGCAAGAGACAGCACACACAACAGAAAACTTCAGAACGCTAGTTGCTACAAATTTTAATTAATAAAAATATGACTTTTAAAGCCCAAATGTATGTCAGCTTGTTTCAACTTTCTAGGCTTGAAAGGATATATTTTGATGTATTTCTTCAAAACAATATCGTGTTTGCTATTGTTTGCTGTTATCTGCTACTTTTCTGACGGTACAATTAACCAGTTAACTGTGTATAACGCATGTATACGTCATGATCCGTCCTTTCGTCCTTGTCGGATTTCCCCATAAAATTGTTCTTAAAAATATCTTTAGCCAAACGGAGATTTTAAATATTGCAGACCGTGGGAAATACAATAGGAGATGAAAAATCCATAGGTGGGATTACTTTACTTTTGGAAAACTTAATTTAATTGAAAAATCATATGTTTACCATATCTGCAGATCTATAAAAGTTTTGAAATTTTTAAGTTTAACTATGTTATACTCTTTCGGAATGTGTGCCGCACGTCTACTGCTGCAGTAATTAGAGTTCATAATTTAATTTATAGTTTTTGTGAGTTTTAATTATTATTCTATTTTCACGTTCCTCTAATTTATTTGCATTTTATAGCTACATTACTGAATGTTCTTTACTTTCGACATGATAGACGATACATCATAGCAATGATGCAATCCTGAATCAAATTGTGTGACCTTGTCCCCTATTTAGCAATCCTTTATCAATTTGTGCGGCCTTGATCCGTGGACTAACTTTGATGCTTTCCTCTTTTCTGTGAAAACGTTACTCATTGTCTATAATTTTTTGCAAAAATGATTCTGTTCTTAAATATTTCTTTATCTTTGAATGGCATTTGAATTGGAGATGGAATGCGGTGGTTGGATGGATTCACGCGTTGATGCCTTGCCAAGCTCAAGTGCGACTTAAGAGTAGTCTTAAAAATAATAAAGGTAGCAGTTCGATATTCAGATAAACGGTGAGAATAATTGCAGACGTGGGTCGTTACATCTCACTATCTGGATATAGTAATAAAATCGTGTAAATGGGAAAATGCATAACAATGTTCTAGTTTCTCTTTATCTTAAACTAAAGTTTAAGTTCTTTTCCCGTTGTTCCCTTCTTCTGCACTCGTCTTTTTCCTTTTCTTTTTTTTTTTGGCTTTAGTTTTCTTCAAATCGGTTTTATTAAAATAATGGAAAAAATAGTTGTAAACTGTATATCATGCATGCAAATCTCTTATATAGATCTCCACTTCATTAAGACGAAGATGACACCTAAAAAGAAATTTTATGCAATCTTTGTAGGATGTCATGTACATTCATAAACTTTGTTCCTCAGCTAATACATCGTCTGTAGCCGTAATAAATACATTTTTTTGCACCGTTGCTGGAAAGTAAAATTGTATCCTTGTTACCAGTAGATAAGATCTATAAATCGATAATCGATCGTCTTACAAGTGTAAGCAAGTAAATCCTAGATTATTGACTTTTCAAGTCTAAATAATGTGAATTTAGCACACCATGTAAAATAGTTCGATATTTATAATACAACATTATATGTGATTGTTAGGATCATCGATGCAGATCTAAGTTTTCTGGTTTGTTTTTTTTTGTCTGTTGCATCTCTGGATTTTTTCAATAAAAATCTGCTATAAAATATGAACCAATTGTTCACTTTATCTTTTTTATTGACTATTTAATGGAAAACATACACTCAATGATGCTTAGCGAATATTTACAGTTGTTTATATGTGCATCCAATTGTCAATAGTAAACAAATGCCCACACAAAGCAATAATCGTAATAATAATCAAATCATTATACGAACTGTGTTGCAAACGTTTGTGTTGCCGTTGAAATGCAAAATAGAAAAAACAAAAATGTGTATAGTGAACAGCTATACACCTAATTCTCTTTTTACACGATAGATACTTTCCCAAAAAAATACGTGTAAAACAAAATTCGTGTAAAAAGAGAATTAGGTGTAAAAAAATATTAAAAAGCTATTGTTAGAGTTCACTTAATTTATTTCGTGCTTACACATTTTAATTGGTTAAATATTTTATAAAAAATAAAGGGAATTATATCTGAAATTTCTAAATACAGAAGAAGTTAAAAAATTTTAAAAA
This sequence comes from Glossina austeni, assembly GCA_000688735.1. Lineage (NCBI taxonomy): Eukaryota > Metazoa > Arthropoda > Insecta > Diptera > Glossinidae > Glossina > Glossina austeni. Next base: position 222,275 of record KK502707.1, on the reverse strand, counting down.
CCGTGTTAAAATAAAATAATTCGTGTAAAAAAAGAATTTTTTTTTCTTTTGAACTCGTGTTAAATCAAATTCGTGTAAAAAAATCGTGTAAAAAATCGTGTAAAAAAAGAATTGGGTGTACATATAAGATTTAATTACTAAATAAATAAATAAATTAACAATTCAAATAGCTATAGAAAGACATATAACCGAGAAATAGAAAAAAAGAAAATCCTTACTAGTTTTTTTGATCAGTGACAAGATCCAAAACCATTTATTCCAATCAGCTATCTGTTGCTGTTTGGCCATAATGAGAAAAATTTATGCAGCTTGCGAAAAGTTGGCATACATATCCTTAGCTAATGGCCACAAGTCAACTTAAAGTTGTTCAATACCTTTGTTATTATTATTAAATCTCATACAATTACAAATAACATTAAATTATAATATTATGAGAACTCAAAAGTAAAAGGCTTGAGAGCTGAGAAACAAAAGAAGAAGAATGCTAAGCAAACGTTAAATGAAAGAGAAAACTTGAAATGGAAAATCATCGTAGATTTCATATGAAATGTTACTCAAAGTAACCAAAAAGTAGGAAAATATTAAATTACTTTTGTTAATTAAAAAGCATCTTTTTCTTACTTTTATGAAGACCATTACTTTCAACACAGATTTGATGTGCTTCTCAACTCCTTCAATGTGCATGAAATAAATCTCGTATGTTATTTATATTTAATACTTCTACTCTGTCCGTTTTGTCCGTTTTTAGATTAGAACAATATTCCAGTTTCCAAACAGGGTTGGAAACGATTTGTTGTGTTGAATGAATGAAGTCTTTCCGAAATCTCTGATGTTGTCAAATAAAGAATTTTGCTCTAATTGCTTGCTTATCTTGGCAGTATTGTCGTGGATCAAAGATTACCTGGTTACCTGAAACGTGGCTTATCAGAAAGGACGAAATCATTTAATTTAAATTTTTTTCGAACCATCTTCTGCATGTTCTACCAGAAACAGTAGCTTCACCAAACCTTTTCAATACATTTCTATAGGCTTTTGTAGCATTTGTTCCTTGTTGGAGAACACAGTGGTGTTAATGAACTTTACCACTAATAATGGC
>KK502707.1:184081-203488 GCA_000688735.1 Glossina austeni | reverse complement strand
CTTTTGAAAAACAGAGAGATGTCACATAGTGGGGGGGGGAGGGGGGGGGGTGTCCTTCAACCGGTTTGGCATATTTTTGATATGTGGGCGCAAGAGCTTCCTGTGTTTGCGGCCACGGGGCTGTTTATAACAGGCATTAGACGGACGGACATGCTTAAATCGATTTAGAAATTAAGGCTGGTCGAGAATACGTGTAATTTGCGGCGTGTCGGAAGCTTACTTCTAGGTTGCAAACATTTGGACAAAATGAACATGAACCTCTCATCCCTCGTTGATGGGTATAAAAATGAAGATAAAACAGGATCTACAGAATAACAAAAGGCAAAGGTGAACATCAAGTTGGATATGGTGCAGCTGCATGCAGATCCGCAGATTGCTTACGTTTGTAGCGAAGAAGAAATGTATTTTTTTGAAGTCTTCAACGAAACCTGAAACCAATTACTTCCGTGGAAATTTCTATTTTTAGGCTGTCATAAGCGCCTTAAGTAAAACACGCTCACCGACAAGATATAAAAACATATTTTGCGTACGTAATATAAGAAATTATGAAATGTTGATGTACATGCAATGCGTTTGCTAGTAAAACAAGAAAAACTTTTTTAATTTCAAAACCTCTTACATGCGTTAGAAGTTCGTAGTCATAGGATTTTCGAAATTTGATTGAACAGCATTTTGAATTATTGTTGCATTATAATTAAATGCTAAAAATCAGACTGCATACGAAGGAATAAATTGACCTACAGATCGAACGTCTTTTGTGTGAAAGAAAGAATGAATTTTTTTGATAATAATTGTTCTCGGGGTAAAAGCGCTTTTCGTTTTCATTGAAGTTAAACTTTTTTTGAAGTTAAAACTTTTTTACTTATTTCTATTTTTCCTTTATAGATTTGCAATAAAATATTTGGAAATGCATCAGCGCTGGCTAAACATAAATTGACGCACAGTGACGAACGGAAATACGTGTGTGTTATGTGCTCGAAAGCATTTAAACGTCAGGATCATTTGTAAGTTTCGATTACACGAATTTATGGCAACACTGTAATCCATATTTAGGTATATCTAGGTATTTTGATATATTAGGGGGACCCATAAGTAATCAATTATTTTGCATTTATAGACAAAATGTTTTTTTTAAAACGACGTTTTTATTTTTTAACCGTTTTTGTAATTACCGTCGCTTGCGATGACTTGTTGTCATCGTTCCTGTAAAAGTTCAACCCCCCTCTTGAAAAAGTGGGGTGCGCATGACTTTAAATATAACTTAAGGTGCGTTTGGACATCGGATAAGAAATTAAAATTTTTATTTCGTAACGAATGCTCCAGTGATCTGAACAGATGGTAGTCCGACTGTGCTAGGTCTGGAAAGTATGGAGGGTGCGGTAGAAGTTCCCAGCCTGACTGCTTAATTTTCTCTTGAGTAATTTTCGCTGCATGAGGACGGGCATTATCTTGTTGGAGTATCACATCTTTTCTATTTACTAAAGCTGGTCTTTTTTCTATGAGTGCGGACTGTAACCGTTGTAATTGTTGACAATACAGGTCAGCAGTAACCGTCTCCCCAAATTTCAATAACACCTTCCTCAGGGATAGGGTTGGTTTAGGGGTTGGAAGAACTCTCCCGTTTGCAGACAATCATTGTTTCGATCGCTTTATGTTATCATAAAGAATCCATTTGTCATCTGCAGTTATGATCCTAGACAAAAATGGATCTGTGCTTAGTCTGGTGAGCAAGGAATTACAAATTGTTCGCCGAAGCTCTTTGTTGGCGTCAGACAACGGGTGTGGAATCCATTTACCTTGTCTATGTACCTTGCCAATTTCTTTTAAATGCCTTTGTACGGTCGAACAGGTAGACCCACGGCTTCTTGATAGTTCCTGTATAGTTAACCTTGGATCGGACTCCACTAGAGATTTTAAGGCGTTGTTATAATTGAAATAAAATAATTGATTAGTTATGGGTAACCCTAATATATGGCAGTAATAATTTAGGCCTTTTTCAAAGGGTGTGCGCCTGTTAGGATCTTATTTAGGTTGATTTAAGGCAAGGCCTTTGATAGAATTAACCACTCAGCTATTATTAGGGAAATTGTGTCACATAAGAGATCGATTCTGTTTATTCTATACGTCAATGATCTCTAATGTAAGCAGATAACGTCACTTTTGTTCTTGCCAGTCAATTCGGAAACTCGGTCATGTCTCCTCCAAGCTGGTCTTTTTTCAATTTCATGCGGTTAAACAAAAAGAAAAATAAAAAACTTTCACTTTCGAAGCGGAATTTATGCGCAATGGAAGATTTTGGAAGACTCATTTAGGCTGGAGAGTCCGTGGATTCATTTTAGGATCTAGGGATCTTGTTTGATCATAAACTTCTATTCAATTTACATGTTGAGCACTCTGTGAATAAAGCTGGACAAGGGCTGGTCGAGGCAATTTGACGACCCAAATATGTCGGAAAGACTATAGGTCAGCTTAGTGCGCCGTACATTGGAGTACGCCTCGGTGTCGTATGGACGCCGTCGTACCGTTGCCATGTGAATTCTATATAACCCCATGCAGAAGCGGTTTCTGCTTTTTGAAAGCGCGTAGAAGCCTCGTGAAAATGTAATTATGGTTCTATGAATTTAGGAAAAGGTTACCTTTTCTTCTCTAAGTGCCGTACTCTAGCTCTGATCGTTAGAAAGTTACTTCAATTAGTTATTAATTTCGTGCTGTTTATCTAATTTGTTGTTGGCATCTCGGGCCAGAGAGAGCAAAACGGATAAGTGAAGTAAAATGCTAACACTCTGTAGTCAATATAAACATCTATTCCTATCTTCAAGGCTATTTGGACTGTTAAGCAGACAGGATGTGAAAATTTGTAAAGTTTAATAACATATATACTCGCTTCTCTTAGAAACGGTCACATGATGACGCATAGAAATAAAAAACCATATGAATGTAAAGCTGAGGGCTGCGGTAAATCTTATTGCGATGCCCGGTCCCTTCGTAGACATACCGAAAATCATCATGCTGGCGTTATAACCCCGCAAAATCAAAACTTGTCATCGATTAACGTCAATTGTTCATCAGCGAATCTAAGTTTATCACCAGCTACCGCAAACGGTAAGTAAAACTGCTTTCTATTCGATTTATTTCGATTGCAATTTTTTTTTTTTTTTTTTTTTGCGATTTTAAGGAGATGCAAGCTCACCAGATGGTGCAACTTGTTTGGGTACGTATCTTTCGAATGGCGGTACAGTGGTTGACGCTTCAACTGGTTTAGCTTTAACTGAAGACGAGGTGAAAGCTTTAAAGACCAATGTTACATTGCTATCACCCACCTCTACTCTTTCTTCTTCTTCGTCGTCGGCTAGTAGTATCGCCTCGACATCGACTGCAGCCACTATAACTTTAACAGATAGCGGTGGCAATATGGAGGGCGAAGGTCTAACCCCCGAACAGTTAGACTTGATTAGTAAAATTATGCGTCAGACAAAGCAAACAACAGCACAGGTAACCGTATCCTCACACTCCAGTTCACAATCCTATAAAATTGATACATCACCGGCCCAGACGCAAACTCAGAATCCAAGACCACGAACCTGGAATATGCAATTGGTTTGTAAAGATAATCATTTTAATTTTCTACACTTCTTATGAGCTCGCGAATTGCAGCTAAACACCACCCAGAATTTGGCCATTACCGTGGATGAGGTGTCCAATGATGCAATACCTCGCAATATAGATTCACCACTATTGGCCATGGACGCTAAGGAAGAGGAAGTCAAGATAGATTTGACTTCCGGCCTGAACTCCTCTTCCCTATTAAATGTCGTTAAAATTGATCAGAAGCCAGTGGAGTGTAATTTATGCCATCGCAAATTTAAGAATACGCCGGCTTTAAACGGTCACATGCGTTTGCATGGCGGTTATTTTAAAAAAGATCCCGAGACTAAAAAAAGCGAGAAAAAGGAAAATAATGGTCCGCCCTTGCAAACAGCTAGTATTGGCGTTCGAGCCCTAATCGAAGAGAAAATTATTAACAAGCGAAGTAGAGACATAAATAAGGTGAGTTTTCTTACAAAAGTCTATAATAATTCGGTCTCACATTATTCACGGCGTTATGTAGGGTTCATTTGCCGTACCTGCTCCGCCTGCCAATAATTTAGCCAATAATCCGATCTTGCGGAGATCGATTAGCGATTTGGAAAATTTCCTAAGTTCTAAAAGTCAGACAAGTTCTGGTAGTTGCATATCATCGAATCTGAACACGATGTCTACCCCTTCGGTCGCTTTTAAAAATAATAATAGAACTATGCTTAATGCCCAGGATATGGGTTTACCTCAGAGTATTGAAATCTTCAGTACCAAACAACAAAAACCGATGAACAATGTGAGCGTGGGAGTGGGCACGAATCTCACTCAGCTGAATAGTGAATGCAATTCAGTGACAACGACAGAAAAACCAGTAACAACGACGTTGAACACAACGACTTCTACAGGAACAACAACCCGCAGCACATCAACTGATCCAAAAGATTCCACTTTAATAGAATTACTAAAGAGAGGAACACGTATCGCTGTCACGTCCAAGCAAGCATCAAACGCACCATTGGGTGGCGTGACGCGCCAAATCGTTAATACCACCACCACAACAAATTCTCCTTCAAGGGCAGTACTTATACCCTCCGATGTACAAGTTATTAATAACAAGGTAAAGCTGGCAACCACAACCCAAGAAATCGAGAATTCATTAAACAATTGCCAAGAATCCACTGGTATATCGCTAGCGCAAAGTTCCCCGTTGTCCTTGACATTATCGCAGAATGGAGATGTCAACGCAGAAGTGTACACCGTGACTTATGCCAGTGACAATTCTAATTTGTTTGAAGAAACCGAGGTTTACAATGTCAGTGAGGCCGAAATGCTGTTGCAGACAGTAGACACAATGCAATTGTTGAATGATTCCAATCATGAAAACCTGCTCAAATCTTCTGAACATTCCGAACAATATGAAATTATAGATAATAATGGTCAGGTGTTGCAGCCCTCCTGTCCAACGGATATTAATAATGGCTCAGAATGTAAGCAACAACAAATTTTGCCGAATTTTCAACATTTCCATTCCAAAGAACTACTAATGAATCCTTTAACTCAATCCAATGGAAGTTTAAACTCCTTGTCCATGCCATTAGTTGAAAGGAAACAACTTTATGGGAGGCTGAATTCTCCTTTGCATTCTCCATTAGCCTATCCGACCCCACCCTCCAGCCACGAAAATGTCACTCAAACTTCTCCTTACGTAGACGACAATCAACAGTATGGCGAGACATCGAATGTCTTTTTTAGTGAATCGTTAATAAGTAACGCTTCGACAAGTGCAACGGGAGAAATGGAGAATGAAAAAATAGCGAAGCTAGGAAATATTATGGGAGATAACAATTTCGATAATAATAATATTAAGATGGAGGATTTACTTAGTGATACCAATACGGATGCGGAACGTGATTTAAGGGAATTCGCCGAAGCCAATCTTTCATTTCTCGATGAGGAACAGGAGTTTCTAAATGATTCGGGCAATGCTGCGTCTCCGTTATCGGAGTCTTTCTTTAGCGGGGGCATCGGTTCAGTAGAAGAGGTAAAAGAAGTATTACGTGAGGTCTTAACCGAAGATCAAATACAAATCAATTGCGAAAGTCAATCAGAGAACATAATCGATTTGTATTACTTGCCGTGCTTAAGTTTGCAGTCACAAATGATGCCGAACTCGGAAGATCCGTTGCTGTCATCTTCACCTCGTGATTTTGGTCAACAGAAATTGACTCAAACGGCAAATAATACAAGCCAACACATTCCTCACCAACAACAACCAAACCTAAATCCAAATGCCTCGACCAATGCAAGCCAGATTCCCTACCTGCAGAGTAATAATGCCGCGATTTCAGTACAACTACAGCAACAACAACAACAACAACAACAGCAACAGCAGCAGCATCAGCAGCATCAGCAGCATCAGCATCAGCAGCAGCATCAGCAGCCGCAGCCGCAGCAGCAGCAACCACCACAACAGCAGCAAGGCGTGTTAAAGATGCAGCCGCTGCAAACGCAACAAATGCCTTCAGAGATTAATCAGGTTATTGTAACAGTACCGGCCAATGGTTGTGGCAATACGGCCTCTATCATGCAGTACAATTTTCAAAATACACCGCAAGTACAAATTCCAACAAATACCCAGCAATATATTGACTCCGCCAATCAATCACATACACAAGCTAGCAATAGCACCAGTAGCAATAGAACAATAACAGCGCAGTTAAATGAGGCCTTAACGCAGCCCCTTGTTTACACAGGAACCACCGAAAGATCAGAAATGAAATTAATGCCAACACAAAATCACAATCGCCTTAATTTAAATATTGAGCAAAGGCAACAAGAGACGCAACAACGATTGCAAATTACTGATGTCTTAAATAATTCTAATATTTATTATGGACAAATCGCATCCAATGAGCAACAGCAAACGCCTCAGTATTGTCAGACGTCAAATGCGATGAATAGCACGTCAGTGTTGACTACCATTCTACAGCCATTATCCAATCAAACTAATTCCATATTAAAAAGACGTCTAAGAGGTTACAATTCCTCGGATTCGGGCTCTTCTGGTTATCAGTTAAAGTTCCAAACTTTATCTCCGTACCGTTCTAAATTAAGGAAACCCTCAAGGACTCATTACACACCTGCTCCAATTTTAAATCCCGCGCGCAAAGGCCACGGTTTGTATTGCAACATTCTTAAGGAATCGAATTGTAATCTTTCAGCATTTGATCCCTTCGACGATGATTTCGAAGACTCAGTGGGCTTAGTGGATTTCTCAGATGTATCTAAAGTTAATTTAGGATCAGCATATCAAGCTGCCATACCAATTTTTAAAGAGCGATCCACATTAACAGCAATTGACGAGCCCGTAAAAGCGGAACTCATGTGGAATCCGGACATTCAAAGGGATGAAAATATATTGATGCGTTTTATAGATCTCAGTAAATCATCGGCGACGCCTTCGGGCAGTCACACAGAAGAAATAGCATTAAAGACACTGCTTAAATCCCATGGTAATACCGCTTCAGCAGTTCTAACTCTACTACAAACCCAGTCAAATCCATTCCAAATGAAATGGTCCGCTCAAGAATTGGAAACTTTCCTGAAGGGATTGGAGAAATATGGCAAAGAGTTTAGCAAAATTTCCAAAGAGGTAAGCAAAGAGAGAGAGAGAGAGAGAGAGAGAGAGAGAGATAGCATGTTTCATTTTTTAATAAATATAAATATATTTCGCATAGCTTGGCTCTAAAACAACTGGAGAATGTATACAAATCTATTATTTTTGGAAGAAGCTGTGTGTAGATTACAAGGTGACCCACCTAAAAACTGAAACACCGCCGGTTAACCACAGCAATGAAGTGAAACCATACGTATGTGAACAACCTGATTGCTCAGCGGTAAGTTAAGAATACAAACTTTCGATTGTCTTGTTTTCATTCATTTTCAATATGATTTATAAAAAAAAAAAAAAAAAATAAATAAATAAATAAATAAAAAAATAAAAAAATTAAAAAAATAAAAAAAAAACGAAATTGCAGAGCTTCTCTTCAAAAGCTGCTCTGCATGGCCATACTCGCATACATACCTATGGTCGCAATAGCCACAATAATAATCACAGTGCCACTAATCCAAACGCTAACAACTCCTTACCCGGCTCGATCAGTTCAACTAGTGCATGTACCGCCTCATCTCAGGCACTTAGTCACTCAGTAAATTTAGTAAATAAAGATAACACCACTGCAACCAATACCAAAGATATCAACAACGATTTCCCCTGCAAGGTGTGCGGCAAGTAAGATTCCCCAGATATTTTTCATCTCTATATACATTGATTGATTGATTGATTGATTTAATTAACCGATTTGAATTAAACCGCAAAATGAAAAACGAAAGCGAACATTTTTCATTTAAATTTGTGTTTACGTTTTTCCTTTCGAGTCGTACAGTAAAGAAACAAACAGCACGTGCTTTAGTTTTGAAAATGATAATTTAGACGTTTTTTTTTTTTCTCGGTTCAATTACGCATGATCAGAAATCATGCTTTTTTTTAATTTTTTTTTTTTTTGTTTTTTCTGGGTTTTTCATTCTTCGCCCAGTTAAAATTTTTTACTTTGTTTTTTGTTTTTTGTTTTTTTTTTTTTTTGTTTTCTTTCATTTGGATTTTTTAATTTACTGCTATATATAGTTCCATTTGTGTCCGTACCTATCATCATCCTCAGTGTACTTACATTTCGAATATGATATAGTTTTTCATAATAATAATCTAATGTCGTTGTTTGTTGTTGTATTTTACTTATGTTATATTGACATGCGAAATAATTCATACAAAAAAAAAAAAAAATCAAATTTAATTTACTATGAAGCGAAGAGTCACAAATACAAAGAATTTTTAATTAAAAAATTCGATTGAGAAATGAAAACTAAAAATCTAGCGAAAGTTATCAAAATATGAAAAAAAAGCCTCTTCGTACTGCTCTAGTCAATATAGTTGAACGTTGCTCCCTCTGTTGTACCGTCATCATGAGCGTGGATATATGAGTACATTGATTGTAAGTCATGTTTTTCTTTTTTCCGTTACATTAATTTTTTTTGTACTTTCTTTTTATTAATTAAAGCGTTTTTCAACCATTTTTTCTTAATTGTCTCTCTTATATATCCTTTAAAGCTGAACACTTTTTCTAATTTTTAAAAATCGATAGCTTCAATACACAATTTTAACTGTGAGATCTACACTAAATGAAAGACTTCTTCGTTCGTCGTCTGCTACACTGCCTAAACTATTTACTACTAAATTTAAATTCTACTAGTAACGGTATGGCTTTCTTTCAGACAATTGTTCTCCGATATTGTCCGTGAACAAATATATATGTTTACCTTTACTTCCGATTTTCTTAGAACATATTGATTTGACGATATCTCCGAGCCGGCGTATCTTCCATCTTAGAGGTGGGCAGGATTAGCTGACAAACGCTAATAAAGTTTCCCCTTTTCGTTCAATCAACTAATGGATGAAAAGTGTACAGAAATCTTTTCACGAAGCACGCGTACATTCTCGATCAGCACAACAGTCGGTCTAAGTCAGTCTGAAATTTTCAAAATTGTACGAATCAAAATAATAAAAAAAAATTGATGTATGAAATATTTGATCTCAGTTACATACACAACACCATTGACTTGTATATGTAAATATGTTCGCAAATATTTGATGAACCCTGCCCTGTGTAATATATATTTAATTAAAAAGGAATAATAGAAATATATTTTTAGGCATATGTGTGTGAAAGTGTAAAAATGATTGTATTAATTACTTAGTCGAGGTTCCAAAAGTTATATCACACAACCATATCTCTGATTATCCCTTGTTTGGCTCGATGTTCTATTGATTGAAATAAATGAAAATTTTTCCTAAAGAGTAAGAGATAGGATTGACGTTCTCAAGCAAGTGATTATTCAAATTAAGATTCTATGAAGTCTGTCTATCAGTGCAACGGAAGCAAGAGCGCACCTACTTTGATCGTTTCAGTAAATACTAAATTTTAATATTCTATGAATTTCTCTTTTGCTTTCTTTCAAAAATATTCGGTTTTTATTGTTTAATTACTTTTTTCTTTTTTAAGTTTATGTGTCTTTTTTATAATCATTTCCCCCTCACACCCACTGTTTCTCTATCTCCATAATACTCTGTGATCTATTTCTGCATCTTTAACACACAGCAAAAGATAAGTAATTAATTCTTCTTTTTTACCACATTTTGTTTATGTGTACGCATGTGTGTATGTGTTGCTTCAATACACACTTGTAAGAAATAGTTGCTAATTAATAATGGCCAAGTTCTTTAAGCATGCTTGCGGCCTTATGTTAACGAAAGCTTTTAAATGTTTAATTATTATTAAGTCAATTTTTTTTCAAATATGCATTGATTTCAATTTAAATTGTTAATCAAAATTAAGACTGAACAATATTAAAATTTTGCTCGTTTATTTTCTTCTTCTTTTTGCAAAAAAAAAAAAAAAAAAAAAAAAAAATGATTGTTTGTTTGCAGAGTATTTAATAAAATCAAAAGTCGTAGCGCTCATATGAAGACCCATCGTGTACCGGAGAATGAAACAACTGTACAAAATGCTAATCAAAATCAAACACATCAACAACAACAACAACAACAACAACAAGCTAATAATCATTAAAAACCATTACATGTATGTAACAAAAAATATAAATTATTTGCATTCGTAAAATTATTGATAACTTCAGAGAGAAAATTTTCAAAACACTTTGATTTATGAAATTTGATTGAATAACAAGCAAAGAGAGTTAGTTAGTTAGTGTTAGTTATATAGTTTTCAGAAATGCAAACGTTAATGAAGAATAAGATTTATTGGCAATTTGCTATTCATCTCAAATGTTTTGATTTTCCTAAACTATAAGAGAAAACATTAAACATTAAAGCACACAAAACACCGATTTTTTAAATACCAAGTATTGATTAATTGTCTTCATTTTCAAGTATTAGAAAACATTTTATGTTGAACTTCTAAGCACTTAAACAGTTCACGACAAAGCAATTGCAATTTATTTTCTCACTGTCCTAGAATAATAGCATATAAACTGCGAAACACCGAATAGTCGTATTCTGGACCGCCAGACCCTTCATAAGCATTTTTCGTTCTTTCTTTTTAACTTGACAACTTTGTTTCGTAGCCGACTAGATATTGATTGTTGGCTCGGAACCTCAAGTCTGATACAAAGTCACATCAACTATAAAAAGGGCAGCACAGTGACAAGCCCTTACGACCAGCGACCAGCGACCAGCGATTACTTGCGGTTTATATTGAAATTTCTCTTTTTTTTGGTATTTTTTTCTTCTGAAGGGCAACATTGAATATTGCTTCTGACAAGACTACATCGTAGTATATAAATTCTTGACCAGTTTAGGCCTTTTGAAATGTTAGACATGTTCATAGGTCCATCCATCCTTCCTCCTATTTGTTATTATTAAATATCACAAGAAATTTTAATATTTTGTTATATTTATTTTGAGTTGACTGCAGACCTCCTTGCATTGATTATAGTTCGCTCATAAACACTCTCATAATATATAATAGACTCTAACTTCTTAAACGCAAATGAACAACTTATGACAATTTGATCTTGAAATGATGTTAATTCATTTGTTACATACTCATAAGCCGCGTTTTGTATACCCATCACCGAAGAATGATTCATTTTGTCAAGACGTTCGCCTAGCTCAGAAGGAAATGTTGGGCATGCCACAATGTATGGGTACTCCTCATTAGTTCCTCCTCATTGTGAACCGATTTAAACAAGTCCGTCTATCCGCCTCTCAGTCTGTGTTATTTCTGTGCATTCTCTCGGCCTCAAAAATGAAACTATCGATTTCAAATTTGGTAGGAACCCGCACGCAGATTGGCATTGAAGATGATCCAAATCGGTCGAAGTATACGCCTAGAGTATCACGTAAAGTGAAAGAATAATTTCAATTACCGTGTTTTTTGCTCAAACGTATATCCTCTGAGCGATGCTGAGCAGTACCTGTACAATAATTGTAAACGTTGAGCACGCCTACCCAGTATTATAGTATCAAAATTAAAGAAGAAAAGAAAGGAAAGCTTCAAAAACCACACACAAAGAATATAAATTCTTGGCCAATTACAAATTCGGAATGCATCTAAGCATGTCCGTCTCTCTGTCTGTCTGTCTGTCTGTCCGCCTGCATAGTTATTAAGTGTTTGTGCAATTTACAAAAGAATTTCAAAATAAACCAAAGCGGTCAAAGGATACGCCTATGCAGCAAAAAGCTGTGAACATACTTGCTTTCGAGTCGCGCTCACCCAACATTAGCGAGTATGAAAATTTCGTTCCTTTATATTGAATATTTGTTGTTTTTTTTTGCCCGATTAAGCCCTGTAAAGCTCGTATGACTTTCTAAACGGTTCGCTTCAATAACACGTATAATAATTAAGATCACACGACTACTGTTTTGGAAAAAAGCTCCGCTATTCATTTAAACTTCAGTGAAATTACTTAGTATCCAAAATCTCTCTTAAATAGCATATGACATAATAGTTATTAGTAGTATTATATAATGAATTTAATCAAACAAATAAATTCAAAGGCTAAAATCTTAAAGCATTAGCATAGCATCTGAGGCTATCTATCGACTTTATTGAAACTCCTAGCGCACACTTGAAATTTGTATCCGAGCGACCATTGAGCTGTTAGTCGAGATCCAACTATTAAACTAATTTCTATCCTTATTATAAATTGAAATTTTTACACAGTTTATGAAATCGTTTGGAAAACGTTGCAATTGTTTTTATTATGAACTGTTTATAACAATAAACAAAAGAACAAAAAAAAAATAATAAAATAAAATCTATTAAAATAATTAAACAGAATCTACTCATTGTTATTAATTTTAATTAAAAATTATAATCAAAGGAAATTCAAAGATAGAAAAAGGCTCTATATATTTTTCAATACAAAATTGATAAAGAGTGAGATTAAATAAATATAAAAAAAATAAAAAACAACAGAAAAACTAATCATTGAAAAGAAAAGTAAAAAAAAAAAAAAAAAAAAAAAAATGCATAAATAGAAATGTAAAAAAAAATATATNCAATACAAAATTGATAAAGAGTGAGATTAAATAAAAAAAAAAAAAAAAAAAAACAACAGAAAAACTAATCATTGAAAAAAAAAAAAAAAAAAAAAAAAAAAAAAAAGAAATGCATAAATAGAAATGTAAAAAAAAATATATGATATTATACTTACTCATAATTAAATAAATTGTTATAAACTCTAGCAACTATACATGCGAGTACGTACACTTAAATGAATAAATTTCAATAATTATAATAATTATAATTAGGATAAAACATAAACATTAAATTATAAGTTACATGTACATTGCCTTGTTACCTAATCTCTGTTGTTTGGATTCAAGCTTTTATTCAGTTAAATGTTAAACTCAACTTTACACAATATTTTTGTTCGAGATTAAATTTCTAAATTTTTCTTTTCTTTCCTTTTCTATTTTTTTTTTTTTTTTGATTCTTCTCATATAAGGAATCATTTCGATTTGTTGTTCATTTTCTGATTTTAGATTTAGATAATTAAAATAATCATAATGTACCATATGCCGAAAAGACACTTAGCCTTAAATACAAATCCAACGTATTCACTAAGACGCTCTGATATAAAATAAAAATTTCATAACCTCTTACATATTTTTACCCCAAATACTACAAAAGGTATATGTATCTTTGTATTTGTTGTAAGCTCATTATTTATTATTATTATAAAATCGTTTAATAAGCGGAAAATGTTTTCGACATAATAACATTAAATATTATTTATTATATTGACACTTAACACTTAACACAAGTACATTCAGGTTTTTCCTTACGAAATGCATAGCAAAATAAATCGATTTGCAATTTTACACAATTTCTACGTATGTATGATAAATGCAAAAAGTTTTCAAAATTAAAAAATCCTATTTAATTGTATAAATTAAACGTATGCTTACCGCGGTCATCTAGCTTGATATCCTTTTCCCATTTTTTCCCCTCTTTTTTTTTTTTTTGTTTTTTTGCTTATCCACAAACGAAGAGTGTCTCAGTAAATATTTTGAAATGTCATTTTTGTTGTTGTTTTTTCCCCCCCTAATGCCCAAGTATTCGTTCATTGTCTGCGCCCAATTTAAATGCCTTTGCAGCATTTCTGATCTGCAAACCTCAAAACTCACAGTAGTCAGTTGAAAATCTTTCATTGTCAAAATGACGGTATTTTTCTTCTTCAAGGTAATATGGTGTATGCGTGTGTCTGCGTTTTTAGATTTCATTTGCTTTCTTCGTAAAATCTATCGTCTTATACAGTTAAGAGAAATTGTGTTGTAAGGCAAACTTTATATGGGAAATAACATTTTAGAAGGGAAGGTTTAAAATTAAATGGATTTACGTACCGCATTAGCATTAGAGATATTGAGTCGATTTATTACGTCCGTCTATTCGCGTTTTGCTTCACTCCTCTATGATTGGCGTTATCTTTTTCCCAAAAGTTAAGATGAAAAGTTCGAACATGACAAATATTTATCATTAGATAAGTCATTAGATTGTAAACATATTGTCAGCTTAAATTTTAATCAATTAACTGTGCCGACCTCTTTAGCGATACTCGTCAAACGCAAAGTATGTGTAATGTGGAATTAAGTGGTAATGAAACGACTGGACGAAATAACAAAAAATATTTTCTCAAATACGTTATTATGGCAAATACACATTCATAATGATAAAATTTTATTAGGAAATCCGACAAGGACCGATGGACGGATCATGGCGTATAAGTCATACTAGTTAATTTGATCGCCTATAACCACTAAAGCTCTACAAATTTTCGTTAATCTGGACATAAAAGCCAGACCTAGTCGGTAAAAGTGTCGTTAATTAAGCAACGGCTCGAATGAAATACTTATGGAAAACTTTTCTATTATTTAAATCTTTTCTCTTATGCGCCCGCGATCAAAGCGACCAAAGCGGTAGGCATACATTATACATATAAACACATTTCATTCGAATTATTAAATTAAGAAAAAAAATGTTTTTTCATTTGTATGCACTTATAGCAAATAATCCCGATATTAATTAGAGCCAAATTTTTGTTTTTTTTTTTATTGCAAGCAATGAAATCCAAATATGTTATCTTAAAAAAAATAAATAAAAAAAAAAACTACCTACACACCTATAAAAGTGTAAAAAAAAAACTATTAGCAATTTCTATGGTTGTATTGTAAAACAAACTCTTGCTCATTCTATAATTATATAAAGTGAAAAAGTAAAAAATTGATAAAAAGCTAATTAGAATGAAGTTAATATTTCAAATTTAATTATATAATATTTGAAATATAAAAAGAAAAAATTTTAGAAAATTTTTTTGTTACATTCTTTCTTAATTGCCATGAAAGATTTTATAGTCGTGAAGAATAATCTTTTTCTTCTTCTTTATTTGTTTTTTTTAAATGAACACAATACGAATCCCAATTACAATTAAAATAATAATCATAAAATAATTAATAAATTTTATTTGAGATAATATCTCTTCTTTTTAAATAGATTAGTAATGAAAAACGTAAGCATAATGCATAACAAGAATAATAATAATAATAATAATAATAATAATGATAATAATGATAATTAATATAAAAATAAAATTTAAGTCTTGTTGTTACTTCTTGTAAATGTTAAGTGTATCTATGTCAATAATGATGTTGTTTGTCTTTTTAAAGTTAAATTTCCACTTTTTTTTTTTGTTTTAAGGTTTAATTTTATCAACAGATAAAAATAATTATTGCATGCTTTTGCGTTATTTTACTTTTCTCGTTATTGTTTTTGTTGAATATATTGAAATTTAAAAATAAAAAAAAAAATAAATACTTACAGTTTCTAACTAATTAAACTGCATTTTAGCTGTTTATCTCTGTTATTATTATTATTATTTTCTCTTTTCATTTTCCTAAAAAAATTTTATTTTCAATGACTTTTAATTACATCATACACAATCAATTTTACATTCACCGTTTAATGTTTGTAATATTGCGACTATTATTATTATTAATTATTTGCCACATCTGCTTATTTTTAAATCTGTAACCGGAGCATGGGGATATTCATCTTTCCGTCCATTATTCATCTCTCTTTCTCTCTGTCTCTCTCTCTCTCTCTCTCTCTCTCTCTCTCTAATAATGTCATTTTAAATGTTGCAAGCATTGAGATAAAAGCAAAAAACTTCCTTTACTTCGTGTATCCAAAAATAAGCTTAAGAGGTGACGTTATTGTGACAGCCTAGGAAAGAAAAAACCATCTCCTTCGACGCGGCCGAAAAAATGATCCGATTAAAAGCATTTTCAATAGCGTCCGTTTTTGCGCTAAAACATGTCGACTTACCAAACTTGAGCAACATATCTCAAAACGTACAGAAGGACAGACAAGAGCAGTACAAGTTTAAATCAATTCCGAAAGAGTTTTTCAGTCGATCGGTATAATAGATGAATTTATCTCAAGTCCTTCTGAGACTCGTATACATTCGCACGAACTTAATAAACCCTTTTATCAGAAGTGGTGTAAGTTGTAAAAATAGGAACTTTTTTTGTCATCTGGCCTTTGTAGAAATAATAATCACTTTAGATTGCGGTGTTAATGCGAATAATAATCGAACTGAAGATATCATTATAAGATTAATTAAAGAAATTTTGGAAATGTTTTAATATTTTTTAGAATATGTTATGTGCATGTTAATAGTGTGTCGGAAGTGGGAAAAATTGAAGCGTCGTGCAATTGCATCATTTGCGATTGGAAACAATTTAATTAAAATAATTAAAATAATAGAAATAGGATTCCAATTGGAAAAAATTCATTAGAATTATGATGGAAAAACCTTTTCACTTTGTGGCGAAGTTTTTGGAAGTTGTTCTCTAAAAGTACGATTATGCATATAGATTTTGTAAACAATGTGACTTCTAGATCGTTATTTATATTGTAGACATTGTAGGGTTTTTGTTAAGTCCTCCTCCCTTCATAGCCCTCAAAGAGCTATTCCAAACGGCTTATTACAGTTTTCAAAGTATTTTCCTCTAATATAAAATTGTAGAGAATTTGTATTTTTATTTATTTTTTTTTTTTAATTGGAATTTAAACAAAATATAAAATAAACAAATAAAAAGTTTTTTATAAAATTTGCCAAAATATTCGAATTGCTTAAAGTTTTTTCAATATAAAAATACAGTTGTTGTTATTTTAAATAAAAAANAAAAATTTTTTTTTGTTTGTTGTTTTTGTAAATTTTTTTTTCCAAAAATTTTTTTTGTTTGTTGTTGTTGTACAATTTTTTTCCAAAAATTTTTTTTTTGTTTGTTGTTTTTGTACAATTTTTTTTCCAAAAATTTTTTTTTTGTTTGTTGTTTTTGTACAATTTTTTTCCAAAATTTTTTTTTTTGTTTGTTGGTTTTGTACAATTTTTTTCCAAAAAATTTTTTTGGGTTTTGAGTTTTTTGGGATTTTTTTGTTGCGAAACATTTTGTGTATATAAACATTTTTGAAATGTTGCTTACATTCTATGCAAAAATGCGAATACGTCCACTTTTGATGCAGTTTATTGGCGTTCCTAGCGGTCCTAGGACCTCGGGACTAGGTCCATTCGATTCCTTGGGTTGCCCTCAACACGTTCCAAGTGGAACCATGCCCCTAGGAGGCGTAATACGGCCGCTAGAGTGCTTTAAAATTGCCGTTTTTGCCAAAAGCATGCATATGCCTACCTTTTTTTGGGCAACATTATGTTGGGAAACACGTTGTTTATACACATTACACAACTTTTTTCAAAAATTTTTTTCCAAAATTTTTTTTAAATTTTTTTTCCAAAAATTTTTTTAAAAATTTTTTTGCGAATTTTTTTTGCAAAAATTTTTTTGGTAAATTTTTTCCAAAATTTTGTTTTTGGGTTTTTTCTGGATTTTTTGTCACGTAGACTTTTGTTTACATTGTCTACGTGTGACTTCATTGTCTACATCATTGTCCACGTCATTGTCTACGCCATGTAGACAAACGTCGACTTTTGTTTACGTATTGTCTACATGGCGTAGACAATGATGTCGACAATGATGTAGACAATGAAGTCACGTCGACAATACGTAAACAAAAGTCGACGTGTATATACATTACTTGTATACACATTATAATGCATATAAACAACGTGTTTCCCAACATAATGTTGCCAAAAAAAAGGTAGGCATATGCATGCTTTTGGCAAAAACGGCAACTTTAAAGCACTCTAGCGGCCGTATTACGCCTCCTAGGGGCATGGTTCCACTTGGAACGTGTTCAGGGCAATCCAAGGAATCGAATGGACCCAGTCCCGAGGNTAACATAAAACGGAAGCGAATTTAAAAAGCTTCCGCAACTGATATACAAACTCTTGTAATACGTAAGCCTTTGAACTTTACTACATAAAAAAAACAAAAAAAAAAAAAAATATGAAAGAATAATAAACTTAGAGATTTTAAAATATTAATAATAAGAAATTTTTATGTAAATAAATTTTATTAAGGATAATTATTTTGAAAATACACACACTTACAGACATTCAATTACTTGATAAAAACGAATGATAATAGCTCTTAGACATATCAATCTATTAAATCTTTATGTATAGTTTATTAAAAATCAGATTAAAGAATAAAATCAAAATTAAAAAGTTAAAAAAATTAAAATTAAAATTAAATTTAAAAACAACAAAAAAAAAGAAGAACAAATAAAGTATATTCTACAAATTCAGAAATTGTGCATTTTAACTGATTAAATAATAAATTAAATTATATATACATATACACATACACTCACACTTGACTACATAAATGGAAGTCCCCCCTTTAAAACACATACCCTACTCGTCTTAATAGAACCGAAACTATATCTAGTTTAAAAATTAATACGAATGAAGAAAAAAAAAAAAACAAGAAAATATATAATAAGTTAAGAGAAAAAAAAAAAGAAAGGGTTAAGAGAATTTTAAATTAAAAAATTATTTCTAGCAATTGTAAATAATAAGAAAACAAAACAAAACAAAAAAAAAACAAAAGGGTCGATAGAACAAAAAGCTCTTAAATATTTTCTAAATAAGATTTTTAAACAATACTACAAATAAACAGCCAAAGCTAAACTCTGATTGATAATAGCATAAACAAAGACAAGAAACTTTTATATATTTACAGAACAAAAGTAAACAACCGGTAAACACAACAAATAATCAAAAGTCAGACACATTAAACAAAGCATAAATTTATTCACACTTTCTCGTACTCTGGTACTTGCAATATTCACTCTCGACTAGCTAAACTAAGCTTTTAACTCTTCAAGCCATGCTTAAAAAAAAATAAAAGAGAGTAAGTATTGCTTGATTGAAATACGAAAACGAAAAAAATAGAGAGAGAGGTAAATATCTACTTGTTGAACAATATTCCTTAATAGCAAAAATTCATTATATGTATATCTAAATGAGATATATATATATATATATATGTATGTATGTATATATACATATATGTATGTATATGTACGCCTATATATATATGTATATACGTATAAAATCTCTATGGTTGTAAACTGATGATCAAAAACTACAATTGTGTACTTTAAAAAAGAAAAAGAAACAAATTTCAAAAAATAGCAAAAAAACAAAAAAAAAAAATTTATATATATGTAAGAAGATAAATGTTTTTAATTCAGATGAAACGAAAAAAAAAAAAAAAAAAGAGAAGAAAAT
>KK502707.1:137155-148140 GCA_000688735.1 Glossina austeni | reverse complement strand
CAGTTAAGGGATTTGCCTTAATTGTTGGAGCAACATTCACACACACACACACACATTACGTATGTTTCCAGTTAAGGGATTTGCCTTAATTGTTGGAGCAACATTCACACACACACACACACAATACGTATATTTCCAGTTAAGGAATTTGCACAAAAACAAACACTAGCAAAGAGAAATCTAGAAAGGAGCCAATAATGAAGAGAAAATTTCAATTTTGTCTATGATTCGATAACGATTTTTTTTTGTATTAAAAAGAACTTGACAAATATTCAACAGACAATTGTGCGTATGGCTGGCAAACTTCTTTACTATAACAAGGAAGGCTATGTGATAGCAATATGTTGGTGTTCAAGTCTTAAACGTTTATTCGTCGTGCTGTTAAATTTACACTTTACAAGCTAACGAGCAAAGTTCTTTGGATGAAGGAATGTAGAGGTAGAACGTTTAACCTTTAGATATAGCATTGAAATCGTAAATTACGAAAAGCTTATATTTACTACTGCTATTGGTGTTCGTGGCACAGAAATTAAAATGCAAATCCTCTTGATTGCACTCTTGTACGTATGTATAGACCTCCTCGCTTGTGGCAAATAATGAAAGGTGATAAGTGATGGCACGCATATAAAAAAAAAAAAAAAATGCCATAAAGTGAAAGTTTATATTAAAGGGAGTGAGTGCATACCATGCATTGGGAGGGCGGGCGCGGGGGGGAAGGCATCAAAGCCGTCTTAGATTAGATAAAAAGAAAAGCCATCAACAAAAAGGAGAAACAATTTTCGAGTTTTGTTTATGGGACCGGATGTAATGGAAGGAAGAAAGGTTTTAGAAAGAAAAAGAACAAAACATTAAATTACTTTTCAATACGAACGACTTTGATTAGGAAAAAAAAAAAAGAGGTGGATTTAGAAAACAAGCTAAGATACAAAGTAAGCGTATTTCTTAATCAATTGCTATTTGTTAGTAGAGCAGAAAACAGCGTACAATTGTCTTAGGAAAAACAACAGAACACAAGAAGACATTGAATAAAATGTTAGGTGTTGCCAAAGATCCTTTGCAGCATACCAGCATGTATGAAAGAATGGAAGAGGGTAGAGAGGAGTTTTATAAATAATAAAATTTTTACAAATAAATTGAAGTTTTTCTCTGTTTTTTTTTTCTTTTCTGATTTTCGCAGAAAGTGAAGACAGTGACGGTGAGGGAGGTTTAGGTAATGTTTCACGTGTCATAATACGACCCCCTGGGGTGAGCGGTAAAGCTAAAAGGGGACATTTATGCTTTGATGCGGCCTTCGAAACTGGCAATCTAGGAAAGGCGGAGCTAATTGGTGAATTTGAATACGATTTATATCTGCGTCCCGATACTTGTAATCCTCGCTTTCGTTTCTGGTTCAATTTCACCGTCGATAATGTTAAACAA
Organism: Glossina austeni; assembly: GCA_000688735.1. Lineage (NCBI taxonomy): Eukaryota > Metazoa > Arthropoda > Insecta > Diptera > Glossinidae > Glossina > Glossina austeni. The sequence continues at coordinate 146,721 of KK502707.1, read as the reverse complement.
GATCAACGTGTCATCTTCAATGTGGTGAACATGAATAAAGCCCGCAATTTATTCAATCACAATTTGACGCCATTGGTAAAATCTTCCAGCCGTCCAAAATGGCAAAGGTTACCTAAAAAACATGTCTACTATTATCGTTCGCCAGTACATCAAAATCATTATATATTAAGTTTTGCGTTCTCTTTTGATAAAGAAGACGATGTCTATCAGTTTGCTTTGGCACCGCCGTACAGTTATTCCCGTCTACAATCGTACCTGAGTTTCATTGAGAATCGACAGCAGCAGAACGATAAGAAATTTGTACGCACATCGTTAGCTAAAAGCTTAGTAAGTTACAATAACTTTCCGAATACATACATACATTGACTTTTTTTTATACCCACCCTTCTTGAAATGGATGAAATAGTTGTGAAATCTTTGTGATTCCAACTTTTCAATTTCTTAACGTCCATCCCGTGGATCTTTTAATTCGTCTATGAGATCAATTTTGTTTTTGTCTACAAAGCCTCTCAACAAGTCCGTAGATCACTGTTTATGCTAAACAGCAACGTATACATACATTCGGTGTGTCAATTTCACAGACAACACGCACACACACACACACACGCTGTGGAAAGGTTGATCACATTCGCAAAAGTCATTTCAGTACAACATTGCATTTGTTTCGAATATATTTGGATCGAGAGGAGTCCCTAAAGGGGTGTCGCGAACGCTCGCCGCCCTAGTACACAGCATTTTAAGGGAGTGGGTATTGAAAATTGGCCACAAAGCCATATACTAATCCTTGTTTCAAAGTTTTCATATAGTTTGTTGTTGTTGTTGTTTTTTTTGTTTTTTTTTCTTTTTTTTTTAGCAAAATCGTAATATCGACCTGATAACCATCGATGAAATAAGTTGCAAGAGCAAGAGTTTACGTACGGAGCGCAGTTTTATACGCGTAATTGTGATATTGAGTCGATCGTATGGCAATGCCAGTCCAGCTTCTTACATGTGCCAAGGTTTTTTGGAATTTTTATTAAGCACTCATAAAATCGCAAAAATATTGCGGGAAAATTTTGTATTCAAAATTGTGCCAATGGCGAATCCGGACGGTGTATTTTTGGGCAACAATCGTTGCAATTTGATCGGTCAGGACATGAATCGAATTTGGCATGTGGCCAATGAGTTTCTACACCCGGAAATTTACGCGATTAAGAATATGCTCAAAGAAATTGATAATTCGGATGTAAGTTGTTTTGATAGTTCGCCTAAGCGAACGGACGAACGGACGAACGGACATGGCATGATTTCATTTTTTTTTTTCTTTCTTTTTTGATAAAATATTTGTTTTTGTAGATCTTTCAAATCGATTTTGTCATCGACCTGCATGCTCATAACAGCTTGCATGGTTGCTTTATTTATGGCAACACTTATGAAGATGTTTATCGCTATGAAAGGCATTTAGTATTTCCCCGATTATTTGCTGCGCATGTGAAAGATTTCGCTGCCAACAATATGATGTTCAATGCAGATGACAAGAAAGTTGGCAGTGCACGGCGATTCTGCTGCGAGAGATTAAGTGACACCGTCAACGCTTATACCTTGGAAATATCCCTGGGCGGGCATTATTTAAAAGACGGAAAAACTGTGGCCTTGTACACTGAAGATGGCTGTAAGTCTATATAATGACAATTAATGATCGCTAAAAGAGATTTCGATAATTAATTTCATAGATTACAGATGCGGTCGCAATTTGGCTCGTACTCTCTTGCACTATTATCGATTTATTAATATTTTAGCCGAACCTCTACCGACTGATGTTCGAGCGAAAAAACGACGACCTAGAACACATCAAGCACGCTCTAGATCGCGGCAGCGTTACGAAGTGAAACCACGGCCTAAAACTACACGTTGCTCGGCTCCAATATCTTATACGAATCTCAGCATCTCTTATGACTCGGGTGGATCGTCGGATGAGGCTTTTTCGCCTGAACGTCATTATCGTTACGCTCCGCGCAGTAGTCACTTGAGCGGTTACCGTAACTATTACAGAAATCCCTCGAGTTCTTTGCTTAGTCAAGCTCAAGATCAATTCACTTTACTACGAATAAAATCGGGTAAATTTGATACTTTAGACTGTGGATATAAGATCGGTAGTAAAATTCCTACGCGATCTATACCGTTAGAACAAAATGAGCCAAAATTCGAAGTCTCAATTAATATTCCGCCAAAGCCTTATCTTTCCATCATCGATTTGAATCAATTGACCCGAGGCAGCTTAAATAAGAAGAAATCGAATAGTTTCGAGTATTCATAGAGCAATCAATTAATTGTTTTTCTTCGAGATTTGAATTATTTCATAACATTTCATAGCAAGCAGCAATCTTCTTCTTCCCAAGTTACCTAAATAGTTTTTGTGTCGTGTTATCGTTAATAGTCCCATTAAATCTTTCAAAAATACATTATTTTTGACAAGCGAATAAAAACTACAAAAATAGCTAAAAATCAAATAATCAAAAATTACGAAAAAAAAAAAGATGAACAAGAGGGGGTAGGGTAGGGTAGGGTAGTTAGTATATTTTTTTTTTTTTGGGGAGCACGACTTGGGCACATGATTAAAAATTTCTTCTGTATGTGTCTTGGCGATAGTCGTTATCTTCAAAAGTCTGCAAATATTTTTTTAATATTATTTTTGAATTTCTGTTTTCATCTCTTTGTCTTGAGAAGAGAATAGATTGCCTTTTGAATGCTAAATTGTAAGAAATTCAAGAAATTTTTGATAACTCGTGACCCCTTATGGATTTCCGCAACACATCTTTTTAAAGATTTAATTGGCCATCGCATCGTTTGGATGGAAGGATGATATAAAATTGTTTAGGCGCAGTTCAAGTCTTCTCCTTTACATGCTATGCTATGCTTTGAACTTTTCCGCTTGTATAACCTTTTAAAAATAAATGCGATGAATTTTGCATATTATTGTTTGTCACTTTATTTTTGGTTTATAAGAAAAGGGGCGGAAAAGAACAGAAATTGTAGTTTAAGACTAGGTTTGCGGGCCCCGTCCCAGACGTGAATACGCCTACTTTGCTATTTCTAGGTGTGATACGTATTTTTACTCGTCAAACTCGTCAATTTGTCGGGTAAGTTTTTTGAACACACACACACACACAATCGCAAAAATAAAGATAGTAAGAAATTTGACAAAATCCATTATTCCTATGCTTGCGGCACCTAAGAATCAAACTCCTTGAAAGCTTCATATTTGTGGGACCGAATTTCTTTTCACAAATAACGCCCAGAAACAAGTTCAGGGAAATTCTTTGTTTGTATACGCTTTGAGAAAAAGAATGAACGGAACGGAATCGGAGATTGGCAACCGAAGGATTTGTTTTTTTTTTCAGGCGGAGAAAACATATCTTAGAAGGATTTTCTCTTTCAATTGGTTGACGAATTCAAAGCAATTAAATTACTTTTTTTACATTTATCGCTAAGTAAATCTCGAAGTAAATGTCGAACGAAAACATTGCTAAACAAGTTTAGAATGTGAAGATGATTCCGATTGCATATGTACTTAATATGATATACGAGAAGCACTTTCCTGCTCGCCCGGAAAAAAAATTTGGAAAAATCCAATTTCTACACAGGTTCTATATACACATAGATGCAATAGTTGCAACTTTTTTATACGAATATAAAAATATTTTAAGCTTGACTTACAGCATATACAGACATATATATAAATATATAAATATATATAAAGTTTTCTTACGAACACGATAGCGTTCTAAGTCTAATGTGCCCGTCTGGATAGGTCTTTTATGTCAAGTTTTTTTTGAACGTTACCTTAACATATTGCGAAATTTTCCTCTCTATTTTTTCTTCCAAATAAACCACATAATCGGACAGCAGTTTCGATTAAAGTCAACTTATGGAATGATCCTCGTAATCGTATTGGCATTTATAAAATTATAAAACGATATCACATATCGGTATATAACAATAACAAAGAAAAGAAATCTGAAACATTAACAAAAAAATAAACATTTGTTTCATACGTGTTTTGAGACAACAAAACGAAAGAAAAAAAAAAAAAAAGAAACAATTTGTAAAACACTTTTAAGTGGCGTTAAGATCATAAAAAAAAGGCATTTGTATGCGTTGTTATTAAGTATGAAACACGGGCGTAAATAATTATTGAATTGGTTAAGCTTGAAAAGCAATTAAATACAATTTAGGCAGAAAAAATTGAAATTTTTTTCTTTTGCTGATATAATTTAATTAACACCATTATCGTGTCTAATTGAATTAGCAATCAATATAAATTTTATAGAAAAAGCATTACGTTTATAGATAGCACTCGAGGGACAGACAATAAATAAATTAGGCTACAATTTTCTGTATACGTTTAAATATGTAAAAAATTCCAAAAAGTAATAGCTTTACTTGTTTCGTTGCAGCAACATTTTCTTCTTCTTAATTATATGATACGAATTTCTCTCCTCACAAACAAACAATAATTATTTTTAATCCTTAATTTATTGAAAGCTGTACGTATATATATATATATATATATATATATATATATAATTTTTTTTTTTTTTTTCAAACACAGAAATTATATTTTCAATAAACGTCTCTTTATCCACGAACAGATTTTATGAAACTGAGAAATTTTCTTTAACAAAATCTTTCAATGCTTTTTGTTGCAATTCAATGGACGATTTCTCAATCGTTTCTTCCTTTGATAAAAAAAAAACCAACAACAAACATGTAAAGGTATGCTTGATTTGACATTTCGTTTATCATACGCTGATATATACTTGAAGAGTATATGTGCTAATAATAATTTTTATTTTAATATTTAATAGGAATTTTTTTAGAAACTTGCACTTAAAATAAATGAATTTTTCCTTTTTTTCTTTTTTTTTCTTGGGCACGATAGGTTCGTTCACCGGCATGTATAGAGAGTAACAATAAAAGCCATTAAAAAACTAAGGGACTGTAGTCGTTTCAATATTCAATTTTGTCTTAGTTAGTCTTAGCAAAATGTCTAACGGGTTAATTTTAAGAGTGAAATATTTATCGAAAATTTTCCCATGCTGGGTATTCAAAATTCGTATTTAAACGCATTCAATTTTATTTCTTCAATCTTTCTTTGTTCGTAAATATCCCTCATAAAGTGAATCACGATAACTAGGTTGGAAAAAGAAATAAAGATAAAATTGCACTTGGAAATGTCAAAAACTGTTGTTAGTGTTTTTGACTTGTACAGAAAAAATACATCTTTTTTTTTTTTTGATTTTCTTTTTGTTGATGTTGTTGTAATTACTTTTTTTTTTATTGAACTAATGTTTTGCTGAGATTTCTTGAGATCTTTTCTAAGTTTTCATTAATTAATCAAAATTTATTTTGATTTCTTATAATTTATTACTTTAGACAAATACTCCGCCGTTTTTCAAACTCTCTAGCACTTCTTCATTAGCACGATACTAAATGCTTTTCTATTCTTTCATTTTTCACCATTTTCGTATTTATGCTTTGAATAATAGTGATGTCAACTTAACATTTCTACAAGTAAAAATGAACGTTTTTTCTTTGGCATTTTTGGAAACTATTTATTATATTATTAAACGCGAAATCGAAATTTCATGGATATCCATAGGGTTTATTATGGACTTGTCCTCTATATATAAAAATCTGTTCATAGATGAATCGTTGTCGTAGAAAAAACAATCTTTGAAATTATGAACGTTAGGGAGGTTTACTAATACAAAAAATAAATTAATTGTCAACACTCTGTAAGATGGGTTTTTGTACAAACTGCATTGAAAACAAATTTATTTCCTTCGTCTTTGCTATAAATATTTCACTATTGTCTAGGGTGATTTTGCTTTCATATGGCTTTTAAAAAAATACTCCTTTTCATCACCCTGTAATTTTGGGTTTTTGTAGACACTACAGAGAAAATAAATTTATTATCTTTGTCCGTCACCGTAAATATTTTCATTATTGTCCGTTAGATGACATCAGAATGAACGAAATGCAGCTACATATACATTAACATACGCAGAGTTTTCGACATATAGAAATATATATAGAATTTTTTCTTTAGCTAAAATCAAGTTTCCGCACTATATGTATACAGTTCACAATCGCAATCTTAGTATATACACGAACATGTAGAAAAATTGAATAAATCGAAATACACGAAATGCTTAACACTTTTGACTGGAGATTTAAGGCTTACTTAAGTCAAACTAAAGTAATTACCACGTTCGCGGACGCAAAAAAATTTCAGGGAGTTGCAAAAATAGGCAGACAATTATTTTTGAAACTAGTTGTAATATCGAAAATCTGATTATACACATATTATAGGAGTAGTCAGAGGATCGTATTTTAACTGTTTTAGGAAACGAATGCTATAGCATCCACGACAATATAGATCATATTTTTCAACTAGGATGACGTGAATGCTATTCGCATTCATTCATAGAATACATGAGAAAAAAAATGTAATGTAATGTATTCGCGTATGGAAGGCGTAAATGTACATTTGGTTAAAAAGCACGCGCCCGCTTGTAATTTTGAATTAACAGAACACATATCTGATAGCTTGATAAAAAAAAAAAAATGTTTACAAAATTTTATCTCTTACTTTTTGCTTTGATTAATAAATTTCTTTGTTAATAAATTAATACTTTGGTCAAATTTTTAATAGTCGTATGAATGAAGGATTCACCTCGGGAATAAAACGACAGCCTCAATATGCCTATAGAATAGGAAGACCTTAAAAAGCTGAGTGGATATGTAGGTAGATAATATTTTTCGAACACTTTAAAGACAATTTGTATTTTTCGTTCTATGGAATTTTTGATTGGAATTGTTTTCAACTTTTATTTGTAATACGAAGGTAGATATCATTTATAGTGCGTGATCAAAACGTAGTAAGAATACTAAGATCACTTCGAGCATCATGATGAACGGAGAAGAAACGAAGAAAGTCATGTTGTTAACAAGAAATATTTATGTGAGTCTTATGTGTCATTTATATGAAGCTTTTGATCAAAATTAAGCAGGTAAGGACACAATGGTTGGCCAAGGTCATCTGTTAGATATCATACACCACTTCACTCAATACACACGTTCATTCATTTTCATACTCTGTACTACAAGCGGTGTAGGATATAAAAAATTCTTTCTAGACTTGACCTTGATTGCAAGGACAAACTTAACATCGAAAGTTATGCTTTCTTAGACAAAAGTAAATTTTGCATTAACTACTGAAGATGAAATAAAATTAGGCATAGATACTTGCTGAGGGCGCTGCTAAACTAAGAGAAAATGTATTTCTTTGGATAGGTCCATGCCATGATTTAGGTGGAAAAAATCTTACAATGTTTTGCTCACAGTAGAATTAAACTTTCGTTCTTTCCAGGATTATTATTAAGTAAAATATTTGTCTGTTGACACATCACTTGTAGGACAAGTTTGTGCGGATGTGTACAACAATCAGAAGAACCTGAAATAAACCCATCTCTTAGTACACCAATCAATTCAAAATCACTTTCAGAATCGATCCGAGTTTGTCTGTCCGTCTGTCTGCCTTGTATTCTTGTGTTCAACGTCTAGGTCGTATTTTTTAAACATTTTGATGAGATTGGTTATGTGTGTTTTCGCCCAAGGACGAACGCTATTCGCAATGGTTCGGATCGGTGTTTACTTTTTCGACGACTTATTTTGAAAAATTGCTGTATGGTGGTAGTGTAGGGCATTTAGAGTTAGGCCGTGGTCCGCTCTAACGTTTTTACGTGTTACGCTTCTTATCTACTCTTTGTGTTTCTACTTCTACTTTAATAAAGCTTAAGTCATGGTTTTATACAAATCGAAAGAATTCAATACATTCCCTCTGTCTGCGCTCGTATAAGTTAAAAAGAATTGTAAGTGACGACCACACCGAGCCCAACTCACCCAATATTCAATACAGATTTCAAATTGAGAAAAAAAAAAAAAACAAAGAAGAAAACTTTAGCTTTTACATAATATTTTAAATCAAAGCAAACCTTAAGTTTTAATAATAAAAATAAAAAATTATATGTGTGCAGACTTGGCCGCCGAGCATAGCATGATTTAAACCGAAGAAGAGAAAGATTTTCATCATTAAAATGCACAAAAATATCTTCGAAACGAGAAACTTTTATTATGTAAAAGATAAAGGAGGAGGAAAGCAAAAAAGAAAGCAAAAAAGGAAAACCTTTAACAAAACTGAGATTTCCTTAGATTTTCAATGTTTTAGTTTTAGAGATAAGTTTTCCGAAATTATTAGAGAAATGATTGCGTAGTTGGCTGGCGTCCGTTCCTCATAGCAAACTTTTAACTGCAGTAGGAAATCTTTGGAAAACTTGAAATGCATTTGCGAAATATATTTCCAGAAAAGTATGCAAACGTAAAAGCAAAGACAAAGACACCGCCAAAGCAGCAGCAGCAGCAGCAGCAGCAGCAGCAATATAATGCATTATTCTGCTATATGCGTGCGTGCGTGTGTGTATGTTGTTAGTGAAGGACGGTAGTTAATTGATTTTAATTGCCTGCTTAATGGTTCAGTGATCTTTTGGTCAAATGATTTTCACACACACACACACACATACACATACACATGTACGTATTCATGCGGACAGAATTTGTGTTGTGTAAGTGGCATCCAGGATGTCATAACGAATGCTTGAGCAACTCCTCAGGAAAAAGGAAGTACGCGCAAATATACACACACATGCAGTTCGGCGTTGATATAATTTCGCAAAATTATTATTTGTCTTCCGTCTTTTTTTTTTTTTTCTTTGTTTTTTTTGTCGCACTTATTTCTTAATTCAAAAAGTTTTAGTTGCTGTTTTTTCCGTAGCAATTGAATTTTTCAATTTCTTTATCGCCAACTTGAGATCGCGTGTGTTTTTCCGCTCATACTAATCTACAACTATTTTGTGCTGCATAAGTGCTGCACCACTACTCTCCGAATGATATGCAACAACACCAACGCGTACGACACACACTACAAATCTGAAATTCGGGCGCATAATCGGAGTTTTTTTTTTGCTGTCATATGAAAGTCAGTCTATTTCGTTTGCAGCACATACACGTTCATACGTTCATATGTACGTTACGTTGTATAAATCCGTATACAACAAACCAGTTAATGTGCAAAGTTTTGCCATTGATGCAGCTATTAAGCAGCAATGAAAATAAAATGGGAAAATTTGTGACGCTTTGGCTAAAACGGCAAACGCACACACACACAAACGCACACACCTCGATAACCGACCGATCACCCACCACCGGCACCACCCATGCAAATATATTTATTTTACACATAAATGTGAAGAAGAGTTTCGAAAGTATTTTTCTTTTCTTGTTATTTTCGCTTTCTTTCATTATTTCCGTTTTTTCATGAGTAATGATGTGTGGAAATTTATATGAGACTTGGCATCAGTTTAAGCACAAAAATTACCCAAATAAAAAGTAATGAAAAAAAAAAAAAAAAAAAAAAAAAAAAGAATTTTATAACCTCATCAATTCATAGTAAATTGAAGCGTTTA
>KK502707.1:87146-101373 GCA_000688735.1 Glossina austeni | reverse complement strand
TTTTTTTTTTTTTTTTTTTTTTTTTTTTGATTTCTACAAAGGTTTTTCATCATCAGTTTGTTTGCTCGCTTGGTTGCGTGCTGCGACTTGGGACGTTGGACGTTGCTCTTCAAGCACATTCACTCAACTCAAAAGGTCATCGTTTAAACACCGGCTGCGGTTCCTTGTGTGTGCTACATTTACTCTGATTATGTTTATGTGTGCGTATGTGGTTCGAAGGTTTTCAAATTTATGGATTTTTGCTTTTTATTTATCTTTAAGATTTTTCTTCACTTTTTTTTTTTTATCTTTCTTTCGTATATTGCTGTGTAAAAATATTGCAACAATGCGTCAGTCTGGCTTTTTATATACATTGCGGTTTTTCATCTTTTGTCCATTTTATAAATTTTTGTAAAGTTGTCCACTTGTTGGGAAGTACATCAAATACACACGCACACTATACATATATATACATATATATATATATATATATACACGCACTTAAACATACGCTTATTATATACAATAGTTGACATTGCCAACAATGTCAACATCCAGTAATGTTATCATCGACTGAATAGGTAGCTTCTGTGATGACAATGATAAAGTAAAATATATTACTAACACAATCATAACTACTTTACACATTACGTACATCTTCCTAAAATTGGTGTATGATTGTGTATTTACCTCTCTATAGGATGTGTGCGTTAAAAGTCCTTGACTCCGTTTCTCTGCTATAACTTTGAATTTTTTGTTCTTTTGTGTGAAAGCTGAAATCTTCTGTATTAAGTGTTAAAAGTAACGTCTTAGTTAAGTCGTGGGATATTGTATCGTTTTAATATTCTGAAGATGGCTGTCTGAATAAAAATCAACTAGAGCATAATGTGTTGAAGCAGATTTTAAGGGGAATTAGTGCTTTAAGATTTTAGGTTTAGAAAGTGCTCTCTGGCTAAATTAATAATAATGATTAAAATAATAATAATTTATTTAAATTTTGCTGACGTCATTCGGAAATTCCGCTAACTTTCAACTTTATCTGTGACTCACTTCAGCATACGCCTTCTTTGTTATAGCTTATATGGCATTGGGATAAAGTCGGACAAGGTCTCTAAAGAGCGAGTAACGAAAATTCTTGTTACAAGTACGAACACCAGATGATGGCTCCGCTAGGAAAGAAACCCGTACTAGAAGAAGACCTCGCACGTATAAAGGTTAAGATCGCAAATAGTGCAGCATATCTAAACGATTTGATCTATTCTTGGGTGTTTGGCACATGTTGATATTTATCATAACATTTTTTTTTACGAAATTCCCCCACATAAGTATTTCCTTATGTCAGCAACGACGACAACAAAATTTTTTTTCAAAAAATTGGAAAATCAAAATGTTGTGGATAATGCTTTACTTATTATGTGTGCTTAGTCTCCTGTTCCCTACTTAACGATTCTTCTACTACTTCAAGGCCTAATTCTTAATTTGCTGCTGAATTTGTCTAATACAGTCTTCGCCTTTTGGTGTATTTGTACCCCAGCAGAGGGTGTACTTGAATACAACAAAGCAAGAATACCTCCTTCTTGCGGAAAAATACTTACTGAGTTTGTCTTAAATTTTAGTGAGCTCGATATTCTCTAAGAAGCAATTCCCAGATAATTGTTAAGTGATTGTATTATTAACTCCAAGCCATGCATATGCATGGACAGACGAAGCAAACACATAATCAATATGATCAACGTTCTTGTAAAGATCAAAAACAATTCTAAATCTCAATTTGTAGCGGATTAATATTGAACTGCTTTTTCTTGCCTTTATTACCTGCTGAAGTTATATATGCCGAGATTCAAGTGCAGTTGTAGTGATAATAAAGAAAACCCCTTTAAAAGTCTTTCTATAAAATTTTTCCCAAAACACTTTTGAAGAGTTTGGAAACGGTTCAATTAGAAAATGATGAAATAAATAAGGCGACGATTTCAAAGAAAATTTCTTAAAAAACTTTCGAAAACAAGCGTAGAGGTAAATAAGAGCATATTGGGATACATTAGAGAAAACATACGACAGAATTATTGGAAGAGTGGCACATGAACGATTGTAAACGTCCTATGGCATCTTTGCCTCCAGGTACACGGTTGACAAAATGTACAGATGAAGGTTGTTCAAGACACGATGGCATAAATCCCTCAAAAAAGGTCTTTCAAGGGCCTGAGATATCTCTCTACTGTATTTATTTTAAGGCAAGTCTGTTTGCGTCCAGACGAAGATCATTTTAAAGCAGCCAAAAAAGGAAATTATTTTTTACATTAAAAACAGCGGCACATCATCAATTTTTCTTTTCAATTGTCCAAGCAATTAAGCTTGAGTTTGTGAAAAATAGTTGTCTTCTTTTGAACAAGAGATAAATCATAATTGAAAGTAAACACTTAAAAGACATTATAACCTCGTCTTTATCTGCATCTAGTACCAGTTAAAGATGGCATACATATATGTATATATATGTGTGTGTGTATATAGAAATTCATGAAATGTAATACGAGATTATTATAATAACTCACACAAATTAAAACCAACTAACACATATTTACATAAGTGAATGTGCACGCACGGTGTTTACAGGCAGACATATGTACAGACATAGAATAAATAAGAAAATGATTACAAGTAAACATATGACGACTTCGTTTCACAAAAATTACACATGTTTTATTATAAATTTAATTAAAAATGTACTTTCTCCAACAACAATAGAAGAAAATTTTTCTTTTTTTTTTTCTATTTTTTTTTAAATGCTGCTGCTGCTGATGCTGGTAGTACTACACTACACTACTACGGTTTACTTATAAATATTTTTGTACACCTCAGCAGAAAAACCGGATTTCCGACAGCAATCAAGAAACGAAGCAACAACGTGAACGAACAACACAGACACGGGAAGGGAATGAGCATTTCGGAGGAGGAAGAAAAAATAGACAAATTTAAATGAAAATTCCTTAGAGTAGTAGACACTTATACATACATATATATATATATATATTACGTATGTATTTCTTTAGTAGAGAGTAAAAAGTATTTCTTATTCATAGGGGTATGTGGGTTCATTTTCCTACCGGATTGCTATACTGAGTATATTTTGGTTGTTAGAAGAGGAAAAAAACAAACCAAACAAACGTAACGTAACAATTAAAATATGCACAACACGAGTAAACATATTTTCAAGAAGTAAATATCCTTAAGGACTTACAAACAAACATCCGTACACATCTAAGCGCACATATCTCTTACAAACGTACATAAAAGAAATGAGATTCACAAGCGCATGAAATGTATTTAAAACTAACTGAATGACAGTCACTAGCAAAGAACTCAACGATATCAGTGTGTGAGTGTGCAATGAAGGCAATATGAAGCAAAATATACGTTAAAGTTTTGTTGTATTTATTATTAGGAGGTAAAAGAAAGAAAGTAAGGTGACGAAGGTGGTGCGGAGTGAGTGTGTCTTGAAGAAACCAAGAAGCGGCAGCCAGGAGGCGCACACATCCTGAGATTGCTACTTTGGCCTCACACAAATGCGCACACACACACACACACACATACGTAATAAGGTAAACACAATGAAGAAAATATGAAGCGAAACTACGTTACATTCAATTTTGGTACGTTTTCATCACTAAGTTTGCGTGGCGCAGCCAGCCCAGCATAGATAGGATGAATAAATGTTACAAAATTTCAGTGGTATGATGTTTTTTGTGTATTTTTTTGCCGTTAAGATGCTTACCGGGATTAAAGAGTCACTTAAGTTAAATGCATCGAAAATGAAGGCAAAAGAAGCGTGCAAAGCACTTACTTCAGAGACATTGCTTAAGTTTTCCCTTTCTTTCGACACAAGTACTAGCTTAATTCCAATTTCTTGGTCCTCTTGGCATCTTCTTCTTCCTCATCCTCTTCTTCTTCTTCTTCTTCTTTTTTTCCTTTTTTCATTCCTTCCTGGATAAGTTCTTTGCTTCTGTGTCTATTTAATTTTGTGCTTTTGTGCATTTTTAAATGTTTGTTGATTTAACGGTATGTAAATCGTTCGTGCTTTTTACGTGGGACTATTCTCGTTGTATTTTAAAGAAATTAAATGTTGGTGATCAGAATTAAAAGATAAAAGATTTTGAGGTTTTTAAGGAAATTAAAAATTAATTGCAAAAAAAAAAAAAAAAAAAACAAGAAAAATGAAAAGTAGGTAAGACGGAATCACTTTTCGTATATAACTTAAAATGAATCTTCAAATACCTTTGAAAGGACGAGAAGTTTTAGAACTAAAAGTTTTATGTAATTATGTGCATTATCTTTCTTTCCTTTCGAATTAAATGCAAAAGAAAATGCTGGGCTGGGAGGAACCAATCATCGCAAAATTTGATTGCGCATTCTTCTTCTTCTTTCTTCTTTTTTTTTGCTTTTTTTTTTTTTGAATAAAATTTAATATGCATTCTTTCTCTCGATAAACTTGTCAACAAGATTGTCGAGAAACTAGACAAGAAACTAGAGTAGAATATGAGCTGAGAAACCGCATGATAGGAAACTTTTTTCAGATCTTAACGACAGTTGTCTCGAACTAACAAAAAAGTTTATTGTATTAATATTCAAAGCGCAAGCATTTTCGAGTAAAAATTCCCCTGAATTACTGAACACACTAATCTGTAGCTAAAAGTCTAGTCTTCATGAGGAGAGAGAAAATTAAATTTGAAGATCAGTTGAAATCTTGAAATTTCGACAATCGTCAAGAGGTATATTTTAACATTTTTGAAAGTCTTCATGAATTATTTTCAGGAGTCAGAAGTATTATGCTAATATTTTATTCTTTCTTCTAATTTTCCTTTATCACCCATTTCTTCTTCTTCTTCGTGGCAATAGTTTCCTTTTTTGATGTTCCTCCGACTGCACTTAATTAAGCTCTATGGGTCTCCAAGGGTATTAAACAATTATACTAAAAGACGCATATAGAAGTAAATACACACGCACACACACGCATACATGATGAGTAATCCGCACAACAAAGCATTATAACTTTTCGTATTACACTCTCAACACAGCATTAATTTAATTTGTCACACTCTTTATGAGGTAAAACAAAAAGTAACAAAGTTAGATACGAGACCTTTTTCTTTTTCGCATCCTTATGCACATCATATATAAAACAGTTATTTATTTTATATATATATATATATGTACATTCAAACATGTCTCAACTTTGCACTTCAACCACAGCAACTGGACGGATTATTTTTTGTTCTCGAATTAGTTTTTGCTTCACGAAGTTACCTGCTGCTGCTGTGGACTACTGAGCAAAAATTGCTGAACATCATATCTTGTTTTATTATATAGAAAATCTTTAATCATTTTAGCCCGCTTCCAAACCTGCCCATATTTTATGTACAAATCCCTCAGGTCCATTTCACTTCACTTTACATATATGTGTTTGTACTTTGTGTAACGATACTTGTTTATATCTCGATAATGCTGTGCTGAGCTTTTTAAATGTCTCTTGTGGTTGACTCCAGACTAAATTGGCATCTACTACTAATTTTTTGTTTGCCATTTGTCGTTGGCTTTGTGAGGCGCGGTAACATATATTTATAAAAAATTTATTTTACACTAAGAAATTGTTTTGTTTTGAGCTATGAACAGTCGGATTGTTGCAACTGCTAAACGAGTGATAATAAAGTTGATTACTGGTGTACTTACCTTCGGTCGATGCTTTGGTCGAGAAGTAAAGCTATTTTTTGTGGACGTAGGAGCTATCAAAACACTATCCATCACTTATCAAGTCGATGCATAAAGATAATGGTGGCGTACTTTTTGGACGGATAGTTGTGTGATCTTAAGAGTAAATGTTCTGAAATTAAACAAAGATATGGAAAACTGAATTAGATATTTTTTTTTTTTTTTTGCTATATAAAGGAGGAATGGATCAAGCCTGTAAATGTTAATCCCTATATATGAAACTTGAAATATCAAAACTACAATACAACGAATGCTAGTTTGTTAGAAAATTTTCTGTTTTTCTATTATTTTCTTTCACTTTTACTGTAATTGTTAATAATATTATTAGTACCTTATGTGTATTAAATTAATGTTGAAAGACCTGGCTTGCAATGTAAAGAAAAACGTCCCTTCACTTATCTAAGGATATTGTTCAGAGTCCCCCACAAAAAAAAAACATCCACGCATTCATCTAACTACGGACTAGATCTTATATATATTTCTCTGTGTCGATTCGTATGAGCGGCCAAATAGGTAAGAATCGCGACTACTGCGGTCTGTGTTCATGGATTCAAATCTCAATGGGATCGGATTTTCTTTAGTCTCAGTTGTAGTGAGTGCTCAATCGGTAAAGAAACAACACTTACTCATTCCTATACCTACCCAAATCTATCTACACCTATCTCTTTCTCCTTCCTCATTCCCTTGTGACTATCATGGTATCACATGAATAGGAGACATTCCCTGAGTGATTGGTAACATAATTAAGAAAAAAAGAAAAAGAATTTGTGCTTGTTCCTGAACACGGCTGCTACGGGCGCCTCGTTGATGGCGTCGAACTTCGAAGAAAGTAAAACAAGTCACTTTGCTGCTAAACATCCATATGCTTTGGGGGCCACGAAAAAAAGCTAATTAAGAAGGAATATCACGCGTGGCACTAATGGTTTTACGGACTTTCTTCCCATTAAAGGGTCGAACGGTATTCACTCGAGTTGTTTCAGCTTCCAATAGAGGCCGCATTTCTCCTCGCTCCCGCCTGACGTACTACTTCAAGCCCGCTTTAGCTACTGACGGACATTTATAACATGCACTAGTCGTATACCTAAGGTGTGGACCCAAAATGAATTTGTTCCTTACAATGAACCGTATTATACCACAAATAAGCAAATAAATACTCATTTAATTATTGAAGAGGAATATCTACTTAACCAAAAGAAGCGAAAATAAATTACATTATATTTTAAATGGAGAATGTAATGTTTTCACAATAGTGATTACAAAAACATCGCCATCGTTTATGACTGAACGTATGTGTAAACATATGCAGTAAAATCGAAAAATGAAAAAAAAAAAAAAATAGTCAGCTGGATAAGAACGAGTGGATTTTTGTCTTATCAGTGTAAGTATTAACGGTAATAGTAGGCTCAACAACAGCAATAAACGTTAATGTGGGTGAATAAGTGCCATTACATATATATATACATATATACATATATATGCGTATATATGTATTGCAATCATACAACAGCCATACATACACATATAATGAGTTGCAATTACATTAACATTATTGCACATAATTTGCATGGGCATAACAATTTCAATGATTTTCGGGGTTGATCGTATCGCAAGGAGTGCAAGGGTATGTGCAACGTAATGCATACGCATTACACATGTGTGCACTTATAATGCTTGCGTGCAGCATAATGTAACATTGGCCCTGAGACTGTTTATATAAACAAGTGCAGTACTTTGTCTGAATAGGTTTGTCTGCATATGTGCATATGTATGCATGAATGTATGTATGTATGTATGTATATGCTTAGATATATGCGATACGCTATTTGTTTGTGTGTGTGTGTGTGTGTGTGTGTGTGTGTGTGTGTGTGTGTGTGTGTGTGTGTGTGTGTGTGTGTGTGTGTGTGTGTGTGTGTGTGTGTGCGGATCAATTGCAGTTCGACAGTCATAACTTTATACTGAGTTGTTTTACAGTAAGCACAGGTCTCCCTCCAACTGTATACACTTTCATACTAAACTTGTAGCATTTTATTCGTTTCGCTTTGCCGTTCAGGCCAAAATGTTTCGTTTACTAAGTCTTCTTAATGGCCAATAATAGAAAAATGTTGTCACTTTAGCATGCTCTTGTGCTTCATTCGTTTTCCGTTCACTTACTGCATACTACTATATATATATATATATATATATATGTACATTTTGTGTACATAGCAATTGTTCAAGATAATCCTGAGAAAATGCTCAAATACACTATTTACTGCCATCCTCTCTTATGCACAATGGAAAAAGGGTTCCTTTCTATATATTTACAAATAAGGTTAACATCGACGCATTTGTTAAAGACTTTAAGTGAAGACTTGTTGTTGTTGTTCCCTCATCTCTATTTCTCAGCAAAAAAAAACAAAAAAAAAATGAAGGAAAAATTATAGTCTTTTTTTTTTCTTCTTGTTGTTGTTTATCTCCATAAGTTGATTTTTATGTATTTATTTTAAAATTTATTTTTGTCGGTTTGCAAAATTCCCTTAAAATCTTATTTTATTACACATTTCGTGGGTAAAATGAAAGCAAAAATCAACACAAAACGCAACGTTTGTAGAGATTTATTGACTTATTCGTTATCATTTCATTCTCACCTAAATAAGGATACGATGTTGCACGCGCTTACACATATCTTTTAACAATACATGCATGCATGAATAATAGCACGACTGAGTGCCAAGTTTCGGAAAATGATCGTCTGACTTTCTCCGATTACCAAACAATCTACCAAAAAATTTTTATAAACCGATCAGATGAGTTTTCAATATGAATCAAGTTTTGCCCCAAAATTCTTTTCAATTTTCGATTTTCATGACGTCATAAATTAAAGTAGTTTACGCCGAAAGATTAGCAAGATTTCGCGAAAGAAAGCCATTAAGTCGAATATTTGCGGAAGGTAAAGTGAATCGAGTCACAAGAGAGTTGAATATTAATATTCAAAAGGACAAGACCAGAGGAACAATTGGAACCACACGGTGTAAACATAAACGTAATGCTGTAAATAAATCCCTTTTTTGTAAACAAATCTTTTGGGAATAGTAAATAGGATCCGTGTCATCTCAGAAAGATTGGCGTAAAAACCGTGAAATTAAAAAGAGTCATTTTTCATAACAATACATACGACAAACACACACAATGTTAAAGGTTTTTATTAACACCTATTTTAATAAAGCAGTGCACAGGTTGTGGCTTTCGCCACCCTAGACCACTTGTGATAGGAGGGTATGTCAAGTTTGCAAAGTGCCGATGTATATAACATCCAGAAGGACTTGGCCCCGCCTTTTATTATTATTGTTGAATTGATCGATGCTTATCTGTCCGTCTTGTATTTTTGAATTTAACTCGCACCTAACAATTTTTGAGATATTTCGATGAAATTTGACCCAACGACGACCATTATTGCAAGTGGGTGAGATCGAAGTTCTTTTTCGACCACTTTCCATATAATATCTCGCGTTCCGAATGGTCATTATATGAATATCTGTATTTAGCGAAGTCGTGTAGGGCATTTAATGATGGGCCGGGGCCCGCTATAATGTTTTTATTTCTTTTCAGTTTTGATTAGATGAGAACTCAAAACTACAACAACTTTATTCCGCTGTCGACGGTGTGAACAAAAGGAGAAGGGCCTCAAATACTTACAAGTAATGCAGTTAAATGTCCGCATAACTTAAAAGTAGGCCTACAATAGGCAAAAACCTGTAATTTACTCTTCGCACCGTACGCAAGTTGAAAATTTCCTTCAAATAATTAAAAAAAACCACAATATATTTGGAAGAATTCATGGGTGATGGATGCACTTACAAAAGAGTTCATTAATAAGAAAAATATATCGAAAGTTTTATAAAAGTACGCGCTAGGCCTTGTAAGGAGCCTTTGGCCAAATAGTTCTTCTAGATCAATAGCCTCATCCACTTTCCACCATATATATTCTGATTCTAATGCATTGATCTGGGGAAGTGAATAGCACAGATTCAAGTGAAGGTGCATGCCTGTTATAGAACAAATGTACACACTTGCTAATGAACAGCAACGAAGTGAGCAATGGATATAGAAACTCGTCAGGGCAAGTTTTGGTTTGTCTTAAAAAAATGGCACAGTTTCCGTGAAGTTTTCCCGATCCGTTAAAAAGTCCTTTTTTAAAAGAAAAAGACAAGTATTTCTGATCATTTTAACTAAATCTAAACTATTTTCAATGTTCTTGACTACCCCCAAAGTAGTTACGATAAAAACCTTTCAATTTCAAAATAGTTTGCAAATGATTTACCTGCGTACAAATGTTCTAAGAATGGCAAAAATTTTATAAATTTTTTAAATGATAAAGTAATTTTTTGTTGTTGGCGAAAATTTCTGGCATTTATTGCGGTGATACACAAAAATTCTTTCAGAACACATACCAGCATAGCGCAAAGCAAATATACTAAATTTTCATAGGTTTCCTTGCCTCAGAGATTGTGTATCAAAGCTACTAGTGACGACAACGACGACTGACTGGTACATAAGTTAAAGTCAAGAAGATCTTTGAAAATTTATAAACGCTTTTCGCCCAAAAAAAGAGATTTATTGTTGCAATGGTTAACCACGAAAGGAAAAAGTAAACTAAAAAACTAACAGGAAGAAAAGGTTTATAATTCATGCCTCTTTCTTTCTTTCTTTCTTTCTCTCTCTCTTTCACTCTCTGTCTCTCTGCATCTAAGGCGGACAGACACGAAGTAGATAACAATGGAAACGTTGTTCTTTATATTTACATATATTTAACGTATTTACGTTGAGTAGGTGAAATAAATTGAAATTGAAAATGTTGTTGAAATATAGTTAAAAGCACACGTAGCCAGTAATGGGGTAGTGTTGTGTGCGCTCCACGCTCTACGAGTAGGTTAAATAAGGAAAATTTATAACTCGATTTAACATATTTTCACTTGATTTAGTTTTGTGTCCTGTGAACAAAAAAAAAAAAAAAAAAAAAAAAACAACGAAACGAAAAAAGCAAGTGACAAATGTTTAAATGAATTTCATTACATTTAAAAATGTACGAAATTCAAGAATAAATGTCGGAGAAAACATGCAATTTTCACAACTGCTTACTCTGTCAACCCTGAGTACCGTTTAAATGATAGAAAAATTTTGAAATCCTTTACGAGAAGGGCTTTAATGACTTCAAGAAATTTTTATTCTCGCGACCCTAAAAGATCGAGTCAATTTCGACTAATTGGTCTAAAAGACACTAAGTAAAATACAATTAATTGTAAAACGGAATTTATTTAAGGTTAAGTAAAGATTTCACGCTTATACCGTTACAGTGAACTCTTGATTCTGCGTAAAGGTTTAGTGGAAAAGGAAGCCTAATACTTGCATTATACAAATACACAAATATGTCAATAGAATAAAGGACCTGCAGCAACAAAAGCTGCATCTAAGCTTTGTTACTAATATTTCCAACGATTCCAACGATCGAAACGTTCAATTGTCGATCAAAAGATGCAAATAATATTTAAATTAACTTATAAAAATTGTCGGCCATAGAATTCATTTTAAAACGAAGAAATTTACAGTGACGTTCGCTCGTAATCCCTGGCAAAATGAAAATTGGTATACGATCTCTACTTTCGAGTGCATTTTACATTTAATATGATTTTGTATGACCGGTGGTAAGGAAACAGTTCCTTACCGTGGAAGACACAATGTCCGATTTTAAAGAATACCATTATACCTTAGTAATGACAGTCTCTGCTGTTACTTTTGTGCTAGTCAAGCGCTGGTTGCTCTCACTTTTCCTCTAATTGAGGCAAAGTGTCGTGCGGTTGTCCCCGCAGAAGGAAATGAAAATTTCATAATATTGAACATCAGAGTACACAAAAACTACTTCTTGTTGTCGTCTCTCCATAAGTACAATGCTTTGAGATCACTACCATGCCTACGTGTATAGAGGGACATACCCTGGGTGAGTGCTCAAGGAAGGAGGAAAAAAAGGGCACTTGAATAACGAATGATTTTTTCTGAAATTCTTATGCAAACTGGATCCAATTTATGGCAACACTTTTATTGCTCATATAAATATTTTATTAATTAAAAAATATAATTTTAATATTTTTGTTTTAAAGAGTTTAAGTTAAGCATTTCTCTAAACATCGTAATCCTTTTAACCCGAAATAAATGGAATTTATCATAAAATTTTAAATGCTTTTTGTATTTTCCATTGATTCTTCACTCATTATGATCCCGTACAGTAAACGAATTATCTATCGAAACATATTGAAATGTAAAAATGCACTTTAATGATAAATCATTACATGCCAGAATGCGAAACGAAACAAACAAAAAAAAAAAAAACGCAAAACCACAAAAACCAAACAAGTAGGAAAAATGTTTATCAACATATTAAACATAAAATAATAAAAAAAGTAAAAAAAAAGGTCGTTTTTTTTTTTAAATGCATTTTGTAAACAGTAAAAACAATATTCACAATAACCGAAATAAGCATATGTCTTATTTAATTAAGTTTATTTGTGTAAATGCGAAAAAAAAACAACAACAAAAAATTGTAGTTTTTATTAATGCGAAAGTTCTCGCTCGCTTTACCTAAAAAAGCAAAACAAAAAGTACATTAAATCCTCTTACGATGACATAATTAAATCCAGGCACTAATTAAATTCTCAATTCTTTGTACATGCATACATACCCACGCATACATACCTACAAACGTGTACAGTTGAATATGAAAATCCCCAAAAGCATTTGATACCTCTTAGAGCGAGTGCATGATGGGCGGGGGAGGGGGGGACTTTTCACATTTAATTTTTCAAAACTACCTTAATTGCAGGCAAAAAAGTTTTTGGCACAACATTTAATTGTACGAAAGTTCATTTATGATAAACCCAGTGAGTCCAGAGACAGGATAACTAAAAATCCACACAATAAGAGTGAGAACAAGAACAAGAACAACAACAACAACAATGACCACACACCGTCGGGAACGGGACATATTCGAATACACTGACAATATATCGTCCGTGCGGACATGCAGAGGAAGGATAAAGCAAATGTGCATAGTACTGGAGCGAGTGCTGGAACAAAAAGGACGAATTTAAAGTAAAAAAAAAAACGTTCATTAACTAAGAAAATAAAGGAGATTTTTTCCGTAAATGACCTCCACAACACATGTGCATCTAGTCGGTATCCTTTACTGGGATTTTCCACATTTTCATATTCTCTCCGCTAAACTTGAAATAGATGTGCTGATGCCGTTACTTCGTATGTAACACAGTAACAGTAACAGACACAGAGGGAAGGACAAAATGAAGAAGATTTAATTTATTGCATATTCATGTTTATGTCCGTCTGTACGGTCTTTTCCCATTTTTGTTTTGTTCGCAAACTGCAAAGACAGCGATTTACTCGAATATTATTTTATAATAAAAATCTAGGGGTTTTTATAGAAATTTGGAGAGCAAGACCTTGAATCTGGAGAGCATAACCGTTTAATGATCAAAATTATCAGTTTCTTAATACAGCGAACAATAAATTCTATGGTTTTAAAGCTTAACGTATTTTTTTAATTTTATTGTGAACACAAATCTGATTTGTTAGCCTATATAATGGATATCAAAGGCGTCCACCGGCCAAGTATAATTTCCGTTTTTTTTCTCTAAAACTCATATGAGGCGTTAAGAGAATATTTAAAACCATACCCTTACCATATATAACCAATGCAAAGATGAAGTAGATGATAATCCTATATAATGCGCTTTTATTTGAAATAATAATGTAAATGCCAATGTTGTTGTTCTTGTTGTTGCTGTTGTTGCTGTTGTTGTTGTTGTTGTAGGAAGGCAAACAACATTAAAACAATTTTTGAGGTCATTTAGAAAAAAAAAGCAACAACAAAGCATTAAACAAAGTAGAGAACCAGAGCAAATAGAAAGGTTTCGTCCACCATTATGGAGCCAGAATATTAGTCAGTTTTTATCCTTTGGCATGCGTGTGTGTGTAAATATTCACATTATAATGGGAAAAGAAAAAACATTCGATTTTTTTTTTTTCAGCTGCTCATTGTCAACCACAAAATTGTTGCGTGAGGTGTTAAATGGTTTCGCTTTAAAATACCGTTTTATGGGACGACGGTGTCCATATTTGTTTGCATGCGTTTTTAGTTGCCATAACTGAATGAGTGAGTATACGATCATGTGTTTTGGTATTCATGTGAAAATTAATTCCAATGTCCGGTTTTGCATGCTTACACATATTCGCATATGGGTGAAAATTTCATTATTATTTTACAAACGAGAGAGGGGGGGGGGGGGGGGGGGGGGGGAGTACACACATACCTTTACGCGGCAAAGAAGTCCTTTCAATTTATTCGTTCAGTTGTATAACCATATCCCCCTTTCATTTAGATATTTTTGCATATGTGCGTACGTATGAGTTTAAACATAATTTACATTACATTTCTCATCTT
>KK502707.1:66710-87046 GCA_000688735.1 Glossina austeni | reverse complement strand
GGGGGGGGGGGGGGGGGGGGGGGGGGGGGGGACTACACACATACCTTTACGCGGCAAAGAAGTCCTTTCAATTTATTCGTTTAGTTGTATAACCATATCCCCCTTTCATTTAGATATTTTTGCATATGTGCGTACGTATGAGTTTAAACATAATTTACATTACATTTCTCATCTTAGATTAATTGCAAAAATTTTCCACAAAATTAATTTCAAGGATTATTGCCTGTGTGGCGAAGATTTTATAATATGTTCATTTAACCCTTACAGGACTTGCCGGGAGTATAGCTACGTCTTTAATATATTTGCACAAATTTCTACTACTGCCTGCACTCGAGCACTAACGCATAACATAACTTTTAAAGAGAAAATTTTTAATTTTAATTACAAATCTTTCGTAAGATGAATAAAATATTCTTTTCAAGTTATTCCAAAGTTTCTAGAAATACGCGCTACTCACAGTTTCGCCTACCTTTTATATATGACCTCTTCCTTATATGAATCCCTTCCTTGTTTATGGATTCTAAAAAGAATTCCTTGAGAGCCCGAGTTGATTTTCCATTACTATAATTTTGTACAATTCGTTTAATTTTTTTTTCACGTAACTCTGATCAATCCTTTGCCTTCGTCAAGACGAAAATGTTTCAATCAATTACTTCACTGGATTTTATAAGCTTTTGAGGACGTGTGAGGTTTAAGGAAATAAAAAATTTTCGAGTAGAAGCTATTAACTTATTGTACCCTGCACCACTTGTGTGTAGATTGTACGGATATATACAACAGGCAGGTGGGCTTGAGATAGACGCATCTTTGATGGCACTTTCTTAATCGATCTAAGTTTTTTTATTAGTATCAGTTTTGATTTATATTAATTTATGAGTTTATTAATATTTTTTATTAAGAAAAATTTTCACACAAACGAAAGGAATTTCACGACTTTCTTATAATTTGCTAATTGAGAAATAATACGAAATTTCACGAGCACTCCATCTTACTACGTAATTTTCTATTATTCATAAAGTAAACCTGGGCAGACGATCCGGCGAAAATATTGTTATAAATGCGAGCAAAGGCCTATTTTAACCCTTTTTTATAAAAAATTTGAAGTTATTTTATTAATATCAGTTTAAATTTATACTAATTTATGAGTTTATTAAGATTTTTTATTAAGAAAAATTTTTACACAAACGAAAGGAATTTCACAACTTTTCTTATAATTTGCTAATTGTGAAATAATACGAAGTTTCACGAGCACGCCATCTTACTACGTAATTTTCTATTATTCATAAAGTAAACCTGGGCAGACGATCCGCCGAAACTATTATAATAAATACGAGCAAAGGCCTATTTTAACCCTTTTTTTATAAGAAATTTGAAGTTATTTTATTAATATCAGTTTAAATTTATATTAATTTATGAATTTATTAAAATTTTTTACAAAAATTTTCACACAAACGAAAGGAATTTCACAACCTTTCTTATAATTTGCTAATTGAGAAATAATCTCTCCTTGCTAAATCTAATGCATCGTCGTCGAATTAATATTCGCGATTTACTCAATTTTAAAGATTTCAGAGAGCACAATATTAGTCTTTCAGGGCAAAACAGCTGACTTAACTCTCATTTCTATAATATAGCAGAACAAAGCTTACTTTAAAAAAAAAACAAAAAGAGAGAGAAGGAATGCAGTTAATACATTACTTGAAACGAGCGGGAAGATAATGAAGAAAATGTTCATATCTCGTTCTCTTTTCCTCTTTGCCTTTAAGTTATTAAATTTTTTATATAAAAAGATGTTAGACAAGGTAAACGAATGTGAAATATATGGAATTGTAAGCCGATAAATACAAAACTTAGAGCAATTTATCGAAGTATTTTTGGATTTTGGTAATTGGAGATCACATCCAGTGGTCGAAAGGGATTATGATCTGGTAGTTTTGTGGCAATTTTTAAAGCTCCCACTGCAGAGGGTCGGCATAAATACGTAAATACAAAGAAATAAAGTAGGTAGTATATTCATTTTTTCGGAACGTTTGCGACGCCAAGAAGGAAACTTCAGAGACCCCACAAGGTATACATATTCTTGAGCAGCATCGAATTCTGAATCGATTTAAGTACGTTCGTCTATCCGTCTGCCTGTCCGTCTGTGTAATGTCTGTTTTAAACATTTTCCCCCAATGTTTCTGAACTTATTTTAGAATAGAGTTTTATGTCCCTTGCAGGGTTCTATTGCATTGAATTCAATTTAACGTGAAAATCTCGTTGACTTTTAATTATGTCTAACACTTACTTCAAAATCTACGTCATTCTACGTTTGTGAACATAGTTGCCTTTAAAGGACTACAAAAAAAGTGTCGAATGCTTTATGGTAACGGAAAGGCGTAAATAAAAGATTTTCAGAAATTTTATTAAGCCTACATAAAATTAAAAGTTACAACTGGACGTGACAGTTGTAACATTTGTCTGTTTGCGTGCAACTGTCAAATGTACAATTGCTTATAGAATGACATTTGCTAGGTTAGCTTGCCTACGGAAGGTATCTATATCAGTTTCTTCTTCTGTATCTGCATCCGCATCATCTAAGCAGGAATGTAAATGTTTTACTTATATATTGATATCCTCAGTAGAGAGTACTTGTTGTTGTGTGTAATTGTGTTTGTTGCTTATATAAAGATAAAACTTTCATTATTGTTTTCTTGTTTGTTGATACATTTTGTTTTGTGTGTTAGTGTCTAGAGATTATTGTTAAATTTTACACTTGAATGGTTTTGTAAATGAAAACTACTTTAGATCTTTGAAAATTGCTGCTGGTATAAGTTGCTGTATGTTGTTCATTCTTTCCTTAGGTAAGCATGATTTTACGAATAACAGAAAGTATATATGTATGTATATATGTACAAAAGGTATGGGTAGTTTTAGAGCATGTATTCTATGTTGTAAACTGTCATTAACAGTAGAGATTAGTTAAGGTATTGCATGATAAAATTTTAAAATAATTAAATTGATATTAAATGGAAAATTTTTGGAAAATTTTAAATATAAAAAAAAAAAAAGAATGTAGAATATAGAATATAGATAAAGCACTTAAAATTCTCTATTTTTGTTATAGTTTATATTCGATATATATATGCACACGCACAAATCGTGGAAAACTTTCTTTTTGGGTTTCCTCTGACTGTGAAGTGTAACTTGTTTTACAAGCCATTGTTTAAGAAGAAAGATATGTTTGTAACGAGTGTTTGCTTCTACTTTTACTTCCGGTCATTATTTTTCAGGTCATATATATATATATATATATATATATAATATATATAAAGAGAGTTATTCTTACAAGAGAGGTCATAAACAAAAGTTTTTTTTTTTAGGCACAATTTCTAACGAGATGATAACTTTTCAAAAGGTAATAAAATGGCGCCAACGTATAGAAGTGAAATGTTAAAAATAAAAAGCAAACATAAACGAAATAAAACTTTTGTTTGTTAAATTTTCTTTTATGAGAAAAGTTAACTCTTAATGGTAAAATAAAATAATCTCGTATAAGAGATGAAAATAAATTTTCATAATATTTCTGCGGAAAGCACATGAAAATTTATATTCAAGTACAATATGTTAAAATACAGGAGACATGCGATGTTCTAAATCGAACAATAATGCTGTGTATATAACAAATATACTCTATCAGCAAGCACTCTTGCCCAAAATGGACGCCCTGCAGATTAACTAATGACCGTTACATGCAGGCATGAAAAGTGGACATCCTGATGCATTACATAGGTTGCCCGAAAAGTTAACAATGCATGCAAGCATAGTGTACTATCACTGCAGTAATCGCTACGTTCGACAGATGGTCTACATCGAATGATATCGTCAAACGTCTATAGCGATCAAGTTGCGAATTTTAAATAAAAAACTGGAATGATGTCTAAACGATCTTTTATTCGACACTAATCTTTCATTTGCCTATATCGAGGAGATTTCCATTACTTTCAGGAACGGTGATGATTGCGAATCTGATTTGAAGACAGTTCGGAATGGTACGATAACTAAATAAAAGCAAGTGAATATCAAGCGCCTGCTGACGCGAAGGTAATGGAAGATAAGTGATAGATAATAGAGAGAGAGCCATAGAAGGAGGAGGATCGACAAAGCTGTCAACCATTTCCAACAGATTATTTAATCAAAAGTTCGGCTTACACTTGGTCGCATCTCAGAACTAAGATGTAGTTCGGATAGAACAGATAAGCGCTGCCTGACTTCAATCAATGGAAAATCAAACAGAGCAAAATGTTTTTGTTTCGTCACAATCCAAAAGCCCAGCTAATCTTATCAACACAAACGCCTGAAATATCTGCTAAAAAAAAAAATGGGACATCATATCTGATATACCCTATCCTTTAAAAAAATGCTTAAAAACTTTAAATACAACTGAACGGGAGGATATCAAGAAGGGCGAGGAAATTGTTAGTTACGTATCAATCAATTTGGCATTTGCACAACATATCAGCCGTCAAGCGACTCACCGTTATGACAGCGAATCAATGGCTTCACACGTGCATCTATTGAAAAGCTTAACATCTCTGGATATCAAGATTAGCTTCAACAGATACATGACGTGTTTTTTGGGCAATTAAAAGTGATCCTGGTTCAGTCTAGCTTCCGACCAGGGCGGTTTTGGCTGAGCAAGGAGCTGATAATTCACAGGCACCCACACACACATTCGCTTCAAATGAGGAACAGTGACTAGATCTGTTTTATGTTTAGTTTTTGGCTATTCAAGGGAGAGGAGAAAGTCTTGTGCAACATAGTGGCTAAGTAATAGCTTTAAAGGCGAACACATTGCACTATAGATATACTATTAAAAGATGTAATCATTCTGAGTAACTCATTTTCGACTTGATTTTAACTGTCGCGTCTTAAGTTACTTAAGTTAGACAAATTTATTGTTTTATAATGAAATCAAAAGCTTTTTGCTTTTTTTCCATATTCAAGTTTTCTTTTAAAACGAATAAAAAACACTATGAACACAATGAATGCAAACATAACACATTTTGATGCATAAAAACATATAACTCAATATAAAGTGAGTGTATAAAGCGTAGCAGCAGTAGCTCTTCTTACTTTTAATATAAATTTTATTTTTATCTATATGATGATCAGTAAATATTAAACAAACAATATTTTTAACAATAAACAATAAAGTCTAGCATTGATTTATATGTCTATACACAGGGACACAAAAATGCGATGATGCACTCAGCACTCAACAGCCACGAAAGCTATCTATTGGAAGGCTCTCACGTCTACGGTGTAGGACTGAATATATATGTGAATTGAACGAATGAATATAATGTAATCGACTAACACACACACATATATATATATGTATATATATACATATATACATACGTACATGCATATACATATATCAAGTCTTTTCGTGCCGAAAAAAAAAAAAAAAAACTTCAATGCCGCGCAATATAATTCATTTCGCTTTATTGTCATCAAAGGATATAAAAGCTGAATATTTGCTTCACCATAAAATGCACACACAATGAAATTTTTTTTAAAAAATAATATTTTAATATACAGAAATTTTAAGGGGTTTATAACCAATAATAAACCTTTTCGCCTATATGCAGGTGTCGTGGGCATATTTCCCTGCAAAAACAAAAAAGGGAGAAAAAACTAAAAATAAAAAAACTAAAAAAAAAAGTAAAATTCATGGTCTATGAAAACAATCAGATGCAAAGCAAAAAACAAATTGATGTCAAATTGAAAATAAAATTCACAATTCATTGAACAATTTCCAACATTCATAGACGTAGGCATTCCTGAGAAAGCAAAAAAAAAAAAAAGAAAGAGAAAGCATAGCAATAACAGAGAAAAAAATCAAAAAAATAATACGAGACAAACATGCACACACAATACAGATAACCATGTAAAGCCAAAGCCACAATCACAAATCCCCAGAGAAAGAATTGTTTTATTATGAAAAATATACAAAAAGTAAAATAAAACGAAAAGCAAAGGTTCATAACGAACTACGATCTACCGAAATGTGTAGGGTACAAAGTAAACAAACAAATCAATAGGCGTCGGAGCTTTAACCTATCAGCAACCTCACCATTTCGAGTATCTTGCGACTAATTTGGAATGGAACGTTGGTATGAAGCTTGAAGTAACTTTTAAATTTTAACTTTTAATTTTTATTTTTCAATCGCTGCTGATCGCTCTCATCTCTTTCAAATCATCTTTTTCGCTGATAGAGCACAATTTCACTTCTTCAGCTATTTCGTAAAGAAGTAAGCGAAGATTAGGGATAGTGATCTTAACTAAAGGGACAAACCTTCTAATTAACTTGAATATCTCATTTTACGCTACTACGCTTTAGTATGTACGAAAACCTTTCACTTTTGTTAGAGACTGCATTCGCAGTGAGTGGTAAGAGATGCATGGAATTACATATCATTGTGGACTCAAACTCTATACAGCGCGTACCCGCTTGTTATAGTGTTGTATTATTGCTACTACCGTTCACCGGAAACTTTTTCAAGTACACTTTGTTTTCCACTTTTGAAATTTTCTTTTTTTTTTTTTTCTCTTTCGGTTTTTGTTTTTCATATCCCCAAAGCTGCTTTCCCATGCAACTCTCTTTTATTTTAAATATTTTTATCGACTTTTGTTTGCATTTTATATATAGAAAGAACACTTTTTTTTTTCCTTTTTTTCTTTTTTTCTTTTAATGTTTTCATTACATTTATATGGAAGTAAAGCGTATGCAATTCGACATCACACACATACATATGCACACACAGTATGCTTTTATATAATCGCGTGTGCATTTCCGGTTCTCAAATTGCACCATTGGCTATTGCTGCTTAGCACATGTTTATGTGCGCGTATATGCATGCATATCCAAATGCATATGTGTATCGTTCGTTCGCATCTGCATAACACTTTGCCTATGTTTTTGTTCTTTGCATGCAAAATTTATGTTTGAGTAATAAAGCATTTTAGTTCCATCAACGCAATATTGGCCCATTGTTTCCGCACTAATTGTTTGGCTTTTGACCAAATTATTCCAAATTCTCTCGATATCTCTACAAATTGACGGTGAAAAGCATGAACATCATAAGTGATTGCATAAGATATCGGTGAGGTATGCACTTTTAGAAATTTTTCAAATTGACTGCAGCATCATTGCGTCTGAACTTTTACTGTTAATGAAGTGTGCGGGGAAATGCTTCGGAACTAACTCTTAAAGTAAAAAATATAATTATTCACTAACACACTAACTATTGCCTATCATTTCTCATTAAGAGGTAATAATCATTTAAGGGAATACGCTTACGACTGGAGATTTGAACATATCTTGAGTAGAACTTGAAAGTTTCTTAAATGAATCGCGGTACAGATCGAGAAGCAAACCTGGCTTAGCTATGCAGTATGACATCAGTCAAGACTTACAGTATTTGCTTTGAATTTAGTCAAGAAATTTTGCAGTAACAGCAAGGAAAATGCAACATCGCCTTGTGTTCTTTCTTCCATTACGGTACTACTTCAGGTTTAATTATACTCTATATGCTATTTGTGACACAAGAGTGTATAAGTTTATGAGGACGCACACAATACCCACGATGATTTGACAAAGACCCACCTTTTATTTATACCCAAGCTTGTCGGTCCCTCTGTCAATCTTGTTTTCTCGCATTCAACCCATTTACAGGCTACAAATTTTTGAGATATTTTCGTGACATTTTGTACACTGACGTCTTTTGACCCAAAGCCGAACGCTGTCTGAAATGGTTCGCATTGATCTACTTTTTCAATCACTTCTCATATCGTTATATATATAATAATTATAGGGTAGTGCCCGATTTTTAGTAATGAGCTCTATAATGCTTTCACTTGTCTTTGTACTCCACGTCGAACTCGTTCTTCATTACGATGACTTTTTATTCAGATGAGCTTCTATTGATGAAATGCCGTATGCATAATTTTGGCCAACACGAAATGGGATTTTTCATCATGTACTTATATTACCAAACAAATGTAATTTCTCATCAACAATAACGCTTTATTTGACCTTCCTTTTCTTTCTATATATATTTTTTTTACTATAATTTTTTTTTTTTTTTTTTTTTAAACTTTCGCTTGCAACATAATTTATACGTCACTTGCCAGTATAAACAGATTACAAGATTAAATTAAGGTTACAACAGTATTAAATAGTAACTGCTTTACATAATTTATGTGCTAGCGCTGCCGACTAACCGACTTGCAAATATATATATATATATGTAAAGACAGTCTTGCAAAGTATAATAAAATTTTCAAAAGGCAAGTTCGCGGGGAAAAAAAAACCGCACAACAACACGAGACAACTTAAATATCTTTATTCTTTCTTTTCAAAAGTTTTGTAGGTAAACAGTTCTGAAAGTCACTGGTTTTTAAGTTTTTTTTTTTTTTTTAACATATTTTCAAGCTGTCACGTAGAAAATCCCAATAAGATGGCAACAATTTGGTTGACTTGATTGTTAAGTGTGCATTTAATTTTTTACTAACACCTAAAATAAATAAAAATATTTTACAACCAGGCGTTATTTATAAGAAATTTGTCACTTCCTTTAAGCACCTTTGTGTGCACATACATCGGAAAGACAACAACAAGAAGAGCAGAAGAAGAAGAAATTCCTTCCTTACTACATTTCAGGGTGTTTGTGGCTTTGTGGTTTCTTTTTTTTCTTCCTCTCGGAGATTTGCTTTTTTTCATGTGTTTTTTTTGCTTTTTTTTTTTTTTAACTTAATTTGCATTTTAATTTAATTTCATGTCTTTGTGTGCAATTTTCTTTTTATTTTATTTTTTACCCGTCTTTTCTTGTATCCTTACATTGCAATAAGCTTTGCTTTTTCTTTTACTATCAAAGGAGGAGAAGGACTGTGCATGTATGTATGTATATATATATGCATCACCGGAGAGTGTCGTTGTGTAAATGTGCATCTTTGAAACGTGTTTGCGGAGGGCGAGAATGTGTTATGAAAATAAGTTTTGGCAGACGCCTTATGTTGTGTCAACAATAAAAAGTATACTTTGTATACTCATTCATAGCAATGCATTTACTTTTAGATTGGATATGTTTGTGCGCGAGCGAGCGTGTGTGTGTGCGTGTGCATTAGTTTTAAGCTCAGAAAATGTAGGCACACAGAAGTCCATGTAAAATCTTAAGGGTGTACCGTTAAATTCTCCAAGGAAAAATAAATATTTTCTATTTAAATACTGGGCGGACTCATATCGATGAGGACGCGCAAAAAAAAATTTGGAAAGAAATGTTAAGTACACAAGATTACACTGTTAAAGACCGCTGGAGAGAGCTGGAGACGGCTTTCTTTATGAACATTGCATCCATTCATCAGTCATATAGTAAAGTAATTCAGGAGAAAGCATTTTTCATCATATTTTTATTTTTATTTAATTTGAAACTGTTTTGCTGTATGTGCTCTGTATACGTATTGCTTTGCCAATGTAATAATAAAAACAAAATCAGATAAAGTTCTTTGTTTTGTGTACAAAGATTCACTTGAGGTAGGACTTCTAATATTAAGCTGTAAGCAAGTATGTGAAAGGCTTCGACTTTCTTGATACATTAATAATTTAAGAAGAGCTTAAAAATCCATCTCAAGCTACAAAACTAAAAAAATTAAATAAACTGAAGAATGCCGAATCCATATGTCGTATAATTGAATAGTTCTACGTCACTGTCATTTTAAAAATTAAAAATAAAAAGAATTGAGTTAAACATAAGAAAACGGTTTATGGGTCCCATAGCCAATATTCGGGTTGGTGTATAAATAATTCGTTTATTCAAAAGTTGAATCGAAAATTAAAATAAAGCGACTCGAAAGTTTAAAGGAATCATTATTAAGTTGTGAATAAAAGGACACAGTGTAGTAATTTACAGGAGACACTTGAACATACTTGCATACTATTATATTGAAAGGCCTACACATGAGTTTTGGTTAAATATTTTATTCGGCAAACATTGAATTAATTTAGTTTTGTCTCTGCTTGCTCAGGTGGCATTAATTGAAATCAAAAACTGAAAACTAAATTACATTAACAGACTAATCTCTCAGTAGATAAATTTTTGCTGCAGTGGAAAATATTGCTATAATTAATCAAAAGAAGATATTGATCCAAAAATTTAAGGTAAGTGTCAGGGTCGTCATCATCTACTACTTCTCCTCCTCTACTACTCGTACTCTTCACATTTATAAATAAGTAATTTTTTCATTAGAATCTAACTTCAATTGTCGGAATAAACTATATTTGAACACACACACACACACACACACTCCCACCTAGCAGAGTAGACCACATTTGAAACCATTATTACTTATGATAAAAAGCTTTATTAGAATTCAGGGTTGCTTACCAGCTTATTATTACTAAATTCCCCGTTAGCTATCAGCGTAAACTGTACTAGAAATCCTTATTTACCTGCGTGAATAGACAACCGTTTACATATATGTCTGTGTGTTTTACGTCTGCACCTGTGGGTGTGAACCTTAATCAGACGGGTTGCCTACAACCATTGGCAATCAAAAGGTAATTGATACCCTGAAGTACCGCAATAGAAAATGGGTGTGGGCCAAATTCAACAAATTCCAAATTCCAACAACCGTTTACACATTACAATAGACCCTAAGAGAATTCGCCTTTACTTGTCAGAAGATAAACAACTGCAATCCATTAGAAGCTAAGAAAACAGTGGAGTCCACTGAGAATAGGTCTATGAGAATAGGTCTAATTAGAATTCAAACTTGCTTATCATAATATATCCTCTACAAATTTGTCGTTACCTATCAGAATAGATGGTACAAGAGAGTTCGCTGTTCTCTAATTGAGTAGACCATTTTCCTGTCCAGCGTCAGTAAATAGAATAGAGTGTATCCACCTCAACTTTTAAACACAGATTCTATTAGAATCTGAAAGAACGAAAGTCGACTCATAATCACAGCAAATATTTATACGTAATCAAGTTCCGCACTAGGAAAATTTCGAAATATTTTATTAAGCTGCACATTCATTTAGTCAAAGTCATGGCCAAGCCAAACAATAATGGAAAAGTTCTGCTGTGGGAGTATGCTTGTAAATGAATCTATATTTTCACTGCACATTTTCATGAAGGAGCGAGAATTTTCAATTGCAATCTGATGCGATTCTAATCTAAATGATGGCGAAATTGCACTACAGATATAGTCAAGCGACAGCTATCATCACACAAACGCTTTAAATATATAGTTGAAATCTATGACTCATGTCAAATGCCATTGTATTCGTCAAAGATAAACGAAGAGCTGAGCATTACGCCATTAATATAAAAAGAACGGTCAACAGTTACGCATTAAACTTTCATTTAAATCCATGAACTTGTCGCATACTACCCGAAGATCAATTTAATGTCAGTTACCTTGTTTGTCATTATTATTATTGTTCGACTATCGCATTTTGCAGGCTGCAGATTTTACAAAAGTGTTAAAAGGAGTTCACACTCCGAGCAACGGTTCGGGTTCCCTGAATAAAATATACGATAACTTGTTGTAATCTACGAATAAAAGACTAAAATAATAAGTAATGTTGTCCCTGCTGACATTATTGATATTCATCCAAAAAGTGAAGACAAAAAGAAATCTAAATTAATTTCTTTTTATTTAGGCAACCTTTCGATTCATAATAAATCATCTGCCAAATCATGTCTCCTGCTATTGAATACATTTTACTCTCTATGCAAAAGTAATTTTTCAAAATTGAAAAAAAAAAAAACAGAAAAAAACAGAAAAAATGAAACAAAGCTGACAAGAAAACTTTCAACACATACTTGAATTGTTTGTCACCTTTAAATCAAAGTTTAAAAGGAAACGGAAACCCTGCGTAATATATACTAACAGGTTAAAAGTGTACGCATAC
Organism: Glossina austeni; assembly: GCA_000688735.1. Taxonomy (NCBI): domain Eukaryota; kingdom Metazoa; phylum Arthropoda; class Insecta; order Diptera; family Glossinidae; genus Glossina; species Glossina austeni. The sequence goes on along the minus strand of KK502707.1, from coordinate 75,081 downwards.
ATATATAGAGAGATATATGTGTATATGTAGAAGGAAAGCCAGGAACAATTGCAGAGTAAACGTGCATAACTTCCGTTGCTGCGACAATACAACGACATGTTATACGTTATATGTACGCAGGCATACATATACATACGTTTACGTGAGTTTGTCTAATAGACCCACTAAAACTCTATTCTATCTATTGAATGGCGATAAAAATCGCAAACATTTTGCAACATTTTCGTATTCATTTTACGTTTTTCTTTCCTGCTACGAACGCCGTTACGTTCATATTCTGTATGCATGTATTCTATGCGATGCTTTTACACATTTGTGGCTTGTATATGAGACTTGGTCTGAAAATTGAAGATTTACAGGTTGTTTGTGTTTTTAATGTCGTTTGTGCAGATAGACAGATATATATACGTACGTACATGTTCGGTTTTGGCAGCAGATGTTTTCTGGTAGACATTATTCTATCTATCTGTCTATATATATATATATGTCTGTGTGTGTATTTATCTGGTGGGATTAAAATTTTAATAAATCGTTTCCGTTCAAGTCAAGCTAAAAATTTCCGTTTTTTACTCTTTTTTTTTTATTCTACATTTAAAGCGAAAGAAAGTTTTTACTTTGTTTTCCCTTGAAATCGGGTAAGGAACACATTTTAAGTTATTTTTATGTACTTTACGAGATATACTTGATTTCAATTCTTTCTAATTAAGTGAATTGTTTGAAATTTACGAAAAGAGTATTAATTTAATTTAATGCTTTTAAATGTAACAAAACAATCAAAAAAAGAAAAAAGAAAGCAAAAGGTACTAAGGAGAAGAAAAATTTACAAGAAAAGCAAAGATAAACAAGAACTCATTAACAAAAAAAAAAAAAAACAGAATTTTTAAAAGCATGTCTTGAGTTTCGAATTGAATATGCAGCACAACAACAACCCTCACCTTCGCATTCACACACAAAGAATCGCATTTATTTTCCATTTGTGGTTTCCTTCTCTTTCTCAACCCATTCACCTGGTTTTTACTCTCAAACCATTTAAAATTATAATTAACTTACGAACTTTATCAAATGCGTTTGTCTTTGCTTTTAAGTCACTTTATCCGCTTGTTTTCTTCATTTGTTTAAGCAGCTTGTTTGGCTTTCGTGTTTTATTCGCATGTCAAAAGCTTGCTTTTTTCACTTCTTCACTTTATTGCACAGAACGACACACAACAAGGCTTTTTATCTATCATTCTTCGAAGAGTTACGAAAAAAAAAAAAAACAACAAAAAAGAAAAAAAGAAGAAGAAAAGTTTTGTTTTGTAAGAGAGTTTTATCTGCTGTGTTTTTAAAAGAAGTTTTTCCTCTTCCGCTTAAGAAGGTTAATTTATGCATTAATTGCTCAATGTTTGTGCGAGTTAAACAAATGTTTGCAATCTTGGTAATTAAAACAATTTTCAAATATACTTTTTAATATATATGTATATGCGTACGAGAGAGAGAGAGAGAGAGAGAGAGAGAGAGAGAAAGAGAAACGAAGAGAGAGAGTTGCAAATAAGAGAATCTATCTGATCGAAATAATCAAAATGGAGGACAATATGACGCAGTATGACGTAGCAAAAGCAAAAATATTTGCAAAACTTTATGAAAATATTTAGCGTACTGGGAGAAGCTTAAAAGTTTTAAAGGTGCCCTCCCGCAAGTGCCAATCTATAAGTGGTAAGTAATGGGAAAGAAGTGTTTAGGTATTTGTCAAAATTCATGGATCGATAAATCTACAAGGAAACCTTATTAGAGGACTTAGTAGTTCAAGAAATTCAGGGAGTTATCGGGTTTTCTTTACAAATATTGGGACAGTTGCGCTCTTTTGCCCTCAGGCACTTAACTTAATGAGCCCTTATTTGATGAGTTGCCCTAAGAATGGCCGGTATTTGCACAAAGAGTGTTATTAGAGAGAATATTAAGAAGAAGACATTAAGAATATTAGGTTAACAAAGAATTAACCCACTACGTCGCAATGGCCACCGTACTTACTTCAGTATTAACACATTTATCGGCAAATATTTTATCTTTATTCGGGGAATGTACAAAAGAATTTTAAACATTTGGCTTTGTTTACTTTATGGATTAAAAAAAGAAAAATTGGGCGTAAATAGTGGAGGGTTCCGAAAAGTAAATTTCGAAAATTTCAGCCTTTTATCTCTCATCATTTGTGAGTAGTTGACAAAAAACTACGGATTTTTGCTTAAAGAATCGGAGTAGCTTTCAGTTTACGCTTCACTGCGGATTTGCGCTCTGGTCAACTTGGCCTATTTTCAATACTAACCTGAGCACAGAAATGTTCAATGTTTCTACCAGACTTGTAGAGGACATCTTTATTATTTCTACGATAAGGAGAGTGTCAAGAGAGAAGCGTGTCAGATGGACAGACATGGCTAAATAGATTCAGAATTTCATGCTGATCGAGAATATATATATTTTTAGGGTCTCTGAATTTTCTTTATACGTGTAGCAAACATTATGACAAAATTAGTATAAAAATACAAAAAAAAAAAAAAATCATTAAATCCACTTCTCTTCTTGCTAAGACCCGAACAGAGAGCTTTGTGTACATCAGAAGCCTTTTTTTACAGGCCAGCGAATCAATTCACTGTTGTTCGCTCGTTGAACATTTAGGTAAAAGAAGAAGAAGAAAAGTAGAGGAAGATCTCTCTTTACTCTGTTAAGGATAGTTGTGATAGTTGTGTCGCCCATTCAATAAAAATTTAAGACCACGCAGTCTATTTGTGAAAGGAAAGACACAGGAAAGATGACAGTTTCTTTGACATAAGTCCACGCTATTAACCTAATGAACCTTGTTGTACTTACATTAGAGGGAGAAAATTGCTATAACCTTTTCTTTGTTTTTTTTTTTGCAGGAAAGGAAGAAGAAAACCTGAAAAAGTAATACGAGGCTTAATTTCATTTTATGCGCTACCCTGATCCTGACTATCTCTCCCGTTGTATTTCAAAATTTTCGTTATATTCTGCTTACATTAACCGCTATTTCTCGTACATATTCCTGTTGTTTGCAAGGTGTCTTTACAATTTTTGAAATATTCTGATTAGACATTATTTCCTTCATCTCTTTTTTTTTTGTCTATTTTTAAAATCATTCCCCTAACGATACTGCACGAAATTGCTCATTCCAAGGCACATGCGATCTATGTATTATATAACAAAGTTCAATATTTAATATTTAACAACCGGAAGCAATAAGCGACGAGATTATATATCGGATTTTCATATAGATATATATATATATATATGCAAAATGTGGTTTTTTTTCATCCTTGCATGTACACAAAAAGAAAATCGCAAAAAAAAAAAAAAAAAACATGAAACGCAACAAGGTAACACAACTTTAATCTGTGCAAAGTTTTTGGCGGAGAAGACGAAATTGAGTAAATAAAACAAAAGATACAACGATATAACGACTAAGGAAGCTATTAGAAAGCTATAAAATATTGGAAAAAGAAGAGAGAACACACTCACGAGATGAATGTGTATGTGTATGTGTACGTATATGAGAAACCATTAAATTATGATTGGAAAAAAGATGAACAAAAAAACAAAAGGCGGTGGTATAGCATTGTTTTCGAAAAGGATATTAGGAGAAACTTTGCCTAAGTACACGGGGACGGGCAGGGGGCAGAGGGGAGAGGGGATAAATAAAAAAAAAAAAATTAAATTTATACGCATTGTAAAGCGTTTATTGAAGACGAGGTCTATCGAAGTGAAATAAGTGTAAGGAGTGGTTGTTTAATACAACAAGATAGACATACAAGTAATAATAACAACGCGAGCAATGAGACAACACTAAAAAAAGCTATTTGCGAATAATACGCAAGGAATGTACGCCTGAAGGTAAAATCCTTATAATAAATATTGAATGGATGAAAATTATGCCAAAAAGTATGCAAAATTGGAAAATTTGGTAAATTTTCTTCTCCTTAAATCTAATCATCAAGGTACGGAAAGAATACGTTTAGGGATGAATGTTAAGCGTATTGTTTAAATTAGCGTTCAATATAATAATTTGGAAATAGAATTTACGAGTAACGTTATTATTAAGGAATTTATGTAAAATTTTTTCATCGTCTTCCATGAGCTTCCTTATGAGGTATTTTTGTTAAGATTATGTGATGAACGGCTGCCGTACGGGGAATATAAACGAATGAAATTTATGCAAACGCAGTAAAGGTTTATGATAATCGTGAACCAATTGTTTGTTTAAAGCATTTAACATAAGCAAACATTTTTGGACGAAGCTTTCAACAAAAAAAAAAAAAAAAAAAAAAAAAAGTATTACAGACGATGCGTTATCTTACGATAGTCGCAGGCTTAAATATGCCCTAAGATTTCTTAACGAAATGAAAGAGAAAAACTGTTTTGAGACTATTTTTTTTTTTGCTATCTGTCTGTCTGTGTGTCTGATTGGTTGCCTGATTGATTGTCTGTATTATTGAAGCTTCTTTCAACACAAGCATGCATTGCCGTCTGGCCGTCGTAGAATTTTCTCCGACCGTCTTGACAAAGACGAATCCTTCTCACGAATAAGCCATTCCTGGTTCCGCATGAGTGGGACACGGTATCCTTCAGGCACTATATGAAAGGGAGTCTGAAGAAGCAAACATGAATACCGTAAGCAAAAGATTATTTTATATGAAAGCTCTAAAAGCCTTCTCTACAAACAATTTCTAGAAGCCTTTTGCCAGCAAAACAAAATTTTCTTTCACTAACCTTCCTAAAGATCACTACGACCAAACCAAGGAATCTGTTACACACTGTTTTAAATTATAAATAGCACTTTCTTCCCAAGGATGGGGACTCATGCAAAGTTCGAATTTCCGACACCCGCTCTCCTTCTCATATGTCTTACGCTGCTCTTGTTATGTACAGTGACAAATACTTTGTATAACAAAACAGTGCCAGTTTTTAGTAAGTGATAAAAACATTCCATGAACCCTTATAAGCAAACAAAGAGGTACTTAAACCAAAAGGAATGTCAATATATGTTCGACACACGATTTTATGGACACTTTCTTTTTTTTTTTATTCTTCATCACACCCACTTTCACATTCATACGAACAGTCACATATATGTGAGCTAACTGAATAAATGTTGTATGCTAGACAGACAACAATTTTCATATACTTCCAGAACAAGTTTTGTTTAAGAAAAACCATTTCAAGTGATATAAGAATTTTATGCAGATTTTTTTTTTTAGCGGCGATCTTTATGCCAAAACACGTATTCTATTAAAGCAAGTCGATAAACAAATGCGAATATTTGTTTATTCAACTCATGCATAAAAATAAAAAAGAAGAAGAAGAAGAGATTCTTAAATATTTTTACAACTTTTAACCGAAACTTGTGGTGTTGCAGTATTTTTTTTAATTATTAAAAACTCTTTTTTATTATCTGTCAAGCGACTGGCGTAGTATCAAACTTCATTTGCATGAAACTAAAGGTAAATCATGGCTACCTTTACTTTCTCAAAACACAAAATAAGAAGAAGAAAACACAAAAAAAAAAAAAACCTTACATTGTGTCTGTGTTTGTGTACTGTTTCCTGCTTTGTACGCAACAGTGTAACACGTAAGTTTTTTATATTGACAAGAACGTGTATGTATCTGTGCGGCTACGGGTAATAATTTTTAAAATTTATGAACTGTATCGATAAAATGTCTTTCTACGTTCGCTGCGAAAGGTCTCCTCACTGTCGTTGGCCATTAAGGTCGTTAAGAGTGTAACAAAAGCAACAGTATCGGTAGCTAGTCTGGCTGGATGTCGGTCCTTACTCTCCTTACTATTCGCAACTGCATGACGTGACCACAAGGTAAAAACTGTTCTATATTTTTGTCCTTACACTTTATGCTCGAAGCCGCGTTTGGTTACATGCACCATATGTACTTTACATTGGCTGGGTGTTCTGTTATATTGTTAAATGATGCTTAGTGTCGTTATAAAGTTATTAGAGAGCAACAACAACAACTTTATATATAAATTGTTAGTTTAGACCAATTTTGTTAATAGATTTTTTTATACTACATTTACATATTGCTTTAGAATTTCGTTCACTTTTGCGAGAAGTTTTTTAATCGACTTTTATAATTAATTCAAAACTTTAAGAAAAATGTAAACGAATTAAATTTTGAATAAGAATTTAAAAAGTTTCATGAAAATTCTTAAATTGCAGGAGGAAAATTATTTTTCGGCGTTATTTTGCTCCCTAAAAGATCATCATCGTCTTATTTATTTTTATTATTGTTTCCGCTATTAAATGTATTATGACTCGTTATTATTTTATTCATAATTTTTATCATTAATATCGTTATTTGTTTTAATGACTGACTCGGAAAACTATGAATGCCACATACAATACTACATAGGCAGGAATGCAGATGTTAGACAACAACGTTTAGACATCACTTTGAGGATAATTAATATTTAATACTTTGCTTGCACAGGTTTATATTATCAATGATGTGGTTTTCGTCATTTCTGAGAAATAGTCGCATTTACTCTTACTTGGCGTAGGTAGGTGCAGCATGTAATATGCCCGTGATCATCGCCTGGGAAAAGCGTGACCTCTGTGTCGTAAAATTACATAAAAGTAAAATGCATTCCTTTACATTGGTTTTGAGTTTAATTCTCAGTACCGTATATACCGTATAATTCCGTACCGTATAATTCTCTCTCGTATAGTGAACTTAGGTAAAGTTAAAAAATCACTTACTACTTAATAACTGGTTATAGTTTCATCTCATTGACTTTGAGAAGGTAAAAATAATTGCTTTCTGAACTCAAGAAGCACGCGTTCTTGATTGCCTGAGGTTGGGGAGAACTACATGAAAGATTATCGTGCAACAATTGAAAGCATTAGGCATTAGGTATTAGGAAAGCTTTAGGGTGTCTTTTCTGTCCTCATTCGTTTCACTTTCTTTCATACCACAAGAGAAGCTATTCTTGTTTTGCAATTTTATTGAAATACTATTCGAGTTCTGCGGTTATCCTATGAGTGATCCTTCTAAGACACGCAGACGTGCATCTCATAACTAATTGCGAACTTCTTTTCCAGAAAAAACCTTTTCGAACCTTATGTATATGACGAATAAACGACACTACTCGATAGAGGAAGGTGCTCGAGCCTCCAGTCTGACGCGATTATAATGAGCAAGACTGTCATATATTCAGCAAATTTTTATTTAATATCTCGTAATGGTCATAAATGAAGGTTTTTTACTTATTGTGAACGTGGAATTGTGGCACGTGGAAGTAAAGATGGACCTGAGATATTTATTGATGGGGAATTAAAATTTGCTGCTAGCTTTGAACCGTAAAAAGTCATTATGACTCGAAAATGAATTGTTGTTAACTATTATCGGTTGCCCAGCTTATGTATGTTTGCGATGGCTTAGGGGTTCATTTGCAATTTGGTCCTGTTGTGGTTGTGGGTGTGGCTCTATGCTAATTGTGTACATGCTTTTTTTTTCTTTTTTCCTTTTTATTTGTTTCATTGTATTTATACTAAGTTTTAATAATAATTAATTTAAGATTTCCTTTAAGAGTCATTTGAACTCGACTGTCAATTGGTTTTAGTTGAGTTCCTGTATAAGTGGAATAAATAGATCAAAAAAAAAGTGTGGGTCTACTACCGTAACGTATGTTCTTGCGTACTCTAAACGTGGTTGTCAATAGAGGGCATCCATCTGTACTATCATTAATTATGTGGAAGTTTCAGTTTTCAGTTTTCTGTCTCAATTTTCCCGACTATGAGAACAAGAGCAAGAACAAATGACAGGGAAAGACTGAATCGCTCCACAATCTTTGATCACTGCACAAGAACGCACACACTTAATAGGGTGTCTTATTTATATTTCAGATGTAGATGCAACGTGCGTAGTGAGTCTTAAAGACGGAACAACTTTCATAGGATCGGGTCGAGGCAATTTGTTAAATGAATAAATAATGAATAAAAAAATAATGCGATTCCATTTAAGCATTGGCGGTCATTGTTTGTCTGCGAACTATTTAAAAGCAATTGCGGCATAATTAATCCTATAAGAATGCAAGCGGCATCAAGTGTCCAATAAATGCAACTTGACATAGCATCGAACGTAGAGCGACGAGCATAGAAACATAGAAATAAGTGAAAATGCGTATGAGTGAGTATTAGTGAGTGATAAAGATAAATTAAATTTTGTCATGCATCATAAACTATTTACACTTTATTAATTTGTCATAGTAATCACTGCCACCCAAATGGGGAAAATTTACGACAATTTCATATACAATAGTATTTTTTGCCTTTTTTTTTTTTTTTTTTTTTTTTTTTTTTTTTTTTTTTTTTTT
>KK502707.1:12439-47855 GCA_000688735.1 Glossina austeni | reverse complement strand
ACTCACACTTTGCATTTATGTGAGCGGATAGTTGGCGCGATATTTTTCACGATTTTCACGCACGCTCTTTTTTCAATATGACACTGCTGTTGCGAGCTTGAGCTTGTCCTTGTTCCCCAACATATATCCATATATATATATATATATATATATATGTGTGTGTGTAGGTTTATGTGTGCAGTAGAGCCCATTAAAATGACTTATGAGCCAGTGTTCTTAATACAAAAAATATTGTTATATATATGTGTGTGTGTGTGTGTGTGTGCGTGAAAATGTTCGAAATATGTTTCACTGCTTTTACTGCAACTACTATTACGGCTACTCATGTTGCAACTTAAACATGCATAAAGGCATACACACATATATATATATATATATGTGCATATATATAAATATATATATATAAGCACGTATTGGCATAATTTGTATTGACATTGTTGTAACGAAAACTGATAAAAACACTCTTTGGTAAAAATATATGATATTTGTGCAAAGAAAAGCAAACATAATTATTGCAAAATATCAGCACTTTTGCATTCGACGAAGCATTGACTCGCGTGCACACATCTACATAAATATACCTACAAAAGTCTATGTAAATGAAATGCTTTTTCTTTTTTTTTTTTTCCTTTTTTTCCATTCCGGGCGGGTTGAACTTCGTTCTCGCACTTGAGAAAGAATTTGAAGCCCTGAAAATACTAAAATCAACTAAAATTTTAATGACTTGAATTTCTGTTGCATCGGAGGCAGCATTCGACATATGCTATATTATATGCACTTCCACTGGCACTTCCACTGGCACTTTGTCAGGCAAATTTTAATTTCAAATACGGAATTGACGCCCAAATCAGCCATCAAGCTGCTCATTAAAAGACATCTTCTTTTCTCCTCTTTGCAAAAGAAAATTTATTCCCTTAGTTTTTAGTGCGTTAAAAATTCGCGCATCATTAATATGAACATTACGGGAAACATGTTTGCTGTGCGCAATGTTTGTTATAATTACTTTCATACCCCACATGTAGTGGTGCATCAATGAATGTATAATTTAAAAAAAAAAAATATTTTTATTTATAAGAAATTGTTCCTCCCTCAGTTTAAATCAAACAAACCAATAAATGTTTACTTTTCAAATTTTTGTAACCACCGCAGCGTAAATATGTTCTAATTTTGTTCTCCCGTTTGCATGATTAGAGGAAAAGGCATATATGCGAATGCTAACATTTATAAAAGACTTTTCAGCACATTTATTATGGATAGTTATATACGACATCAAGTCATCGTAAATAATTTTCTCCGATATAAATCGCGTTTAATGTACCGCTCACCGAAGCAGAGTTATACGAATTGTTATTTGGTAGTGAAAGCAATATACGGAAAAGACCTTTAAGAGCCTACCAAGGCTTGATCTACTAATACTTTAGGAATGCTTATAGAGGTGTGGTTCTCCCTTTTCATATTTGCTTAATAGAGTTCATTATACTGATGTATGTATATATTTATTTTTTATGACAAGACACTCGGCGGGCGATGTCTCCTATACGTGCGGGCACGGAGAGTTATATGGAGAGTGAAGAAGCGTTATATGGAGAGTGAAGAAGCGTTATATGGAGAGTGAGGAGAAGAAAGGGAGTAGTATTTGTGAACGTTTGACTTGAAAGTGGAGAGATCAAGTACGGCGGGTAGTACGGTTAAAAAACGGCGAGTCACGTTAGTGTTTTGTGCGGTATAAAGGCAACTCTACGACGAGCGGGCGAGAACGCTAAGAAAGATGTGTAGTTCTGTTAAAGGATTTGATTGGTGGATAAATCTTTTCATTTTAGTAGAACACTTGCCCTAAATACACATGACGACTGCGTAGCCCGCTTTACGCCGATGCTCAAGGGTATCGAGTTGAATTGAATACACTTTCGTTGCTCAGTAGTACCTGAGCCTTTCGCTGTATGCAGTTGAGGGCTTCCAAGGATAGTTTGAAGGCGCCCGCCCACACAATACCCTAATTTAGCTGGATTTAGGCGGTTTAAGCGATACGGATACCGGGTGCAGTGAAATACATTTTGCTCCGCTTTAAAAAATCTAAGTCTACGTCTTTCTACATTTCGAATACATGTACTGTCCAATGAACTTCGTTTTGTGTTCTCATACCCAGAACATCAAGGGTTGCCGATCTTTCCACATTGACGTAATCAAAGAGATCAGTTGTTGATCACTTTTCTTGCGCGTTAGGGAACAACTTTGGGTTTTGGTGGTATTAAAGCTTACCTTATCTACTCAACCCCATGCAGATATTTTTATGAGGTTCCGCCCTAGTGCGTCAGTCATCATGATACATGGCCTCTTACTAAAGGAAAGCGAAAGACGCGAGATGTTGTCATCGCAATGGCAAGGGAAAGCTGCAGTGAGGAAGAAGGAAGAGGGACGGAGTATCCCGCAAAGTTTCTTGAGTGCGGACGGTATCAAAAAAAAAGCGAATAAACTTACAAACTAAATTTTGAAAACGAGTCGCTTTGTAAGGAAAAATCTTCGATTATTACTTTCAGTTGCTGGTAGTAGCCTTTGCACCTCATTTCTGTGAGTTCGATGCAATAAACACGATTTTCTTAACCGCTCTTTGTTCACACAAAGAAGATACGAAAGCGTTAAAAGAAATTTTCAAAAATCATATTTAATAAAAGCGCCCATACGTGGGGTTGCTTTTATTAAAGTTTATGACAAGACATAACCGAAAGCTAGACGCTAGAGCAAATGCCTACAAAGTTATTATTAACCAGTAATTTATTTATTTTAATTAATTTTCTTTTTTTTTTAAGAATATTTTGCATGCTTGCATTTTGATGAAAATCAACGCAAGTCCAACAGCAATTGCAACAACAAAAGCGAGAATTTGTACTTCTTGGCATAGTATGCAAGAATGCACTTAAATTTTTATAAATAACTTTCGCTGACAGCTGTATGTCACACACCAGCACCTGAAAGGTGCATCTTTTACACGGCATTTAATTTTCTTTCTCTTTCTTTTTTTTTTTTTTGTTTTTTTTCCCGTTTTTCTAATTTCGTTGCCAGCAGACAAGAAGAAATCGAGTGCATCCACAATGCCGTATACATTGTCGCTCATACACAAACACTCATATACGTACGTTCGGGGCATGAACGAGTGAAAAAACTGTTTTCGCTTTGCGACGAATACTCCGAATACTCCTCGAGTAGATTAGATCATCAGATCAGTTTGTAATTAAACGCAGTTTTGCGTATTTCTGAGATATAGTTCTAGCAATCACTTCTTGAAAATTCCCTGCCTAAGCTATAGTCGCTGGGGAGGTAGTACCGAGAACTATGTGGAAATTGTGACTTTCATCTCTTCTGAATTTGTAATATTCGCCATTGGATGAGGAAAACGAACAAGAAGACGCACAAATCAATTATCGAACCATGCATGAGGCACAGATTTCACATTAATCTACACTATGTACGTTTGATAGGGAATTCATGGCACAGTCGTGACTGTTACCAACGGAATGACATAATTAATGAATCTGTGGCCTCCGTTTAGGGGCATAAGAAACATATGACCATTTATTTGTTCAACTGACGAGTAAATTGTTGCATTTAGAATATCATGTAATTGTTGTAGTTGCTGTTGTCTAAATGTCTATCACTTTGAGTTGCTAGCAGTCATCAGATTTCTTTTTTTATTTTTTTATTTTTTTATTGTTTTTTTTTATTTCGTTTATTTATTTTATTTTTTATAGCTAAATATTCAGACCAAGGTGAGTAGAATATGAATGAAAGCCGTAAATATCCAATTAAAAATAAAAAATAAAAAAAGTAAAAAAGTAAAAAAAAAAAACAAAAAATTAATTGAATTTATTTTGAAGAGGAATTTTAGTTTTGAAGCTAATTTCTCTTCTCTTCTCTCTCTCTCTCTCTCTCTTTGTGTTTTTTTTTTTCGCTTTTATTTCACTGCTTATCATTTGCATTCACACTTGAGTGCTTAGAGTAATAGTTTACTTTTTCTTCCACTTCTGCTTCTGTTTTCTAATAATCAAAGCAAAACACGTTCTACTTGCTACAATATCCCAGCAACTTATTCCTTATACAAGCGAAACATTAAGAAACCATAAATCCATAGTTTTGTAATCATACTTAGCTTACTTTTCCCCCCCCCGCCTTTCCACTCCTTTGCCACTAACTTTCTAAGCATTTTCTATTCTTTTCAAATGAATTTTCCCAACTTTTTCTCCAACAAAAAATAAACTACATTTTTGCTAAATTTAAATATTATTATTTTCAAAAAACTCTCTCTCTTCTCTCTGATTCCCTTCTCCGTAGATATATTTGAAATTAATATTGTTTTCATTGCATCGCATAAAGCATTTAAATTGTACGTAAAACTATTGGGGTGCGCACATATATGCTCTCTTTTATATGTATATGTATGTATGGATGTATGTATAAATTTATCCACCTCCTTTACCACTCCCTATTGCGTACATCTTAGATGCGGGCACGGGCATGTCTTTTTTCCTTGTTACTTAGACAAACATATAATTTACAAAATATTCGAGTTTAGACAAAAAATGTTTCATTTGCTGCAAGTCTTGCCATGCTCGCTTGTCTGCCTTAGCATGTTTTCGTACATGTTTAGACATTCATAGAAGTAGAAGATGAATTCATTTCTTGCTAAAATAGTCGCAAATATATCAGCCAAGTATACGTACGTATGTACGTACGTACATGCATGCATGCGTTACTTACGTTAGTGATCTAAACCCTCTCTCTAGGTTTCTAACATTTCATGAAACGGTTTTTGACGAGGAAGACAGAGAGAGAGAGAGAGAGAGAGAGGAGCTACACTTACTTATAAAATTTCTTATTTAAACATAATCACTGAGTAGTTACGATTTACGCATATGTAGTTCATAGGTTTTCCTTAAGCAAATTCATATATGCAAACAAACAAACAAACAAACTAATATGCACACATGCATGCGTACATTTATAAAAAATTTACATTGAAACCTTTTTAGTTTTTTCCATAGCGAAGATTATTTTCACATAGAAATGTAAAGAAAAATTTTCGAGATTTAAATGGTGTAACGGAACAGTAGTCCACGATAGTCTATTTGCTTAGAATAAAACAAAAACAAGAACTAACTGTACTTGAGTTTTTCCATCCTTATGGAAAGTTTTAAAATAGACAAAATATTTGGAACAATTTTTACCTACTTAGTCCATGCAACATTGGCTTTAGGAAATCTAATGAAAGCTTTAAAGAACTATGTCAGTCCTTCTAATTAATGCCATTTTTTTTCCAGGTGATAGTCTGGTTTACATTAGCGCTTGAAGCCTTAATGCCTAATTTTTTTAGATTTTTTGAACGATTAGAATGCCCAGGGTGTTCGAGGTGACATGGTAAAAAAGCTGAGGTCTCGCTAAAGGCTGCTTATACTGACACTGCAACTTTTCGATTTTAACTGAAACGTTATTCAGTCTATGGCGTCCTATAAAATAATTGACGGACAGAAAGAAGGACCTTGAGAGAGTTAACTATTTACAGTTATTCTAGTTTAGCAACATACCGCTCTGCTTAAATCAATTCAATATCGTTTTGTAGAAAGCTCAGGCCATCAACTAAGTTAAATGATCCTGAAAGTCCTGATAGGATGATCGGAAAGGAATCGAACATTTATGTATAAAGGAATGCCATTAATAAACAATATAACCGAGGACGAAGACGGTTAATTCTTATGCGGCAGCTTTCCATATATCATGGAAGCTAATCACAAAAAGGGACTCGTTGAAAACGCGCAGTTATATACGCTCTAATCTAGTCAACCACGGTTTAGCATATGCAGGAGAAGAGAATGACTGAAGAAATTTTTAAATTTTGCATCCAAAATTTCGGCATAACATCAATCGACTTTTAAATTATTCATGGAAGATATAAAGATTTCGAAGATCTTCTTTAGAGAATAGCCACCGATCTTTAAAATTACTAACAAAAGGATGCTTTTCTGATTTTCAAAATTTGCGGTAAAACTTTCGTCAACATTTTTTCGATTAATAAAACCTGGAGTTCGTCCCCCATCCCCCCCCGTAAGAAATTTCTTAGATTACGGAGGGGATTAAATTTGTGAAATCGTAAAAATTTGCAAGGGAAGGAAAGTGTCCACAATGATAGGCACTCAGAGAAAGTTTGCATTGACTGCAAGACTTGCAGGACTTGTTTCATATATTTGCTAACTGATTCCACTGTAATAGTTTCTTAAATATTTACCGTTTGATTTTTTTCCATTTATTCATTTTCTAAGATCGTACGTGCGAGTGAGTGAGTTTAGTGCACGAATGTGAGATTTTTATGCTTTGTGCTTGCGTTAAATCAGATGAAATTTATCTTTGCAAAATGCTATCTCGCAAATACACTCTCTTCATCATCATCTCTGCTGTTATTATATAACAAGAACAACAACTATTTCCTACGTGCTCTTGTGGTTACATAAACTTCAAATAAATGAAATTGAAAATATAATTTCCGTATAATCTCCTTTTTTGTGGTTCATTCGAATGCCGTGGCTCATGCAACTTGACGAAAGAAGACGCAGGAGGAGGAGGAGGAGGAGGAGGAGGAGGAGGAGGAGGAGGAGGAAGTGTCATTCACGTATGTATGCATTAGTTATGAAAATTTTCATTTATACTTGTATGTGTAGTCTTTGCTCCAACAACAACAACAACAAATAAACTTTAATTCGATTTATATTATTGCTTAAAGGGATTCATTTGCTTTTTTGCGATTTGTTAGTTGATAAAGTTCTCAGATTTTCACACCTTATCTGCGAATCCACCGTATTTCCATCGCATTTGGTTTAACGTGTATATGTAAATTGTTGTTTACCCGTTCGTTTAGTAAAAATTCGACGTATTGATGAAATCGCAATTTTTTACTTTGATTATGTTGAGAATGTGATTTCTCATACAAACACACACACACACACACACACGCGCACAAACATTTACATATGTGTCGATATACCAAACCCCTAATGTTTACTTTTAAATGTCTCCTTTTCTTCTTCTTCTTCTTCTTCTTCTTATGCTTTTTTTTTTTTTTTCTTTTAAGACACTTTTTATGGCATGTCTTTCGAATTCGGGCGTAAATCTGCTTAGTCTGTTGCCTAACATAAGTGAAAAGTTCTGTCAACATAACAACTCAAGCTGAAGCTCTAGCATTACTGCACAAAAGGGCGAATAGCAGGAAAATCACCAGAAATTTGTTTACCATTTAAATTTGATTTTTATCCTATTTATCCTTTAGAATTGTTGCAATTGAAAGGATTTGTTACATTTTTCGATATCAATGTGTATGTATGTATGTATGCATGTATGTATGTATGTAATATGCACATAAGGGTGTGAATTTTAGTGTTATTTCTTATATCATTACCAGCATATAACATGTAAGAACGTACACACGTGTATGTATGTCAAAGTGCTTTAGCCATGTGTTGTGATTTTTATGTGACAACGTTTGATTTGATTTTAAAATTACCTTCACATCACAGCAGGAAGTGATAGCGATATTTTTCACTCGACAGCGATGACGATGGTGACTTGTGTGTGTGTGTGTGTGTATAAACATTTCTTTTTTGCTTTTTTTTTGTTTTTTTTTTATTTTTGCATAGCGGAACTAATTTGCTGACAAAATATCGTAAAATAATATAAACGAAATCAATTTTGATTGAAAATGTAAATAGATATGTGTTGAAATGGTTGGCTAAGTAAGGCTTAAAAATCGATATAAACCAAATAACAACAATGCTACGGTGGATTTAAATTCAACTCTTTAATGCTAACGTAGGGATTTTCTTTCTTAAAATGTGCTTTCAATAAATCCTTCAATTTATTCACTAATCAAATTTTTTACTTAATTATGTCAACATTTTTTTTGTATTATATTCTTATTATCTTTTTTAACATTTCTAAGCGCTTACTTGCTTTATTTACCCAGTGGGTATTTTACACAGCAAGCAGTGATTGTCAACTTAATGTTGGTGCTCAGTAAAGTATTGCACTTCGGACATATAAGCCACAAATTTATGGGTTTAGTCCAACTGTACTCAACAACCCAAAAAAAAAAAAAAAAAAATGTTGATGCTCATCCGACTTTTCTCATATTGCTCCTATCCACAGCCGGATTTTTGAGTGCTTTTCAATTGAAATTGCGAACTTCAGTAAAAGAGAGAAGATCTCGGCTGATTTGTAAAACTAGAAAACCTCGTCCTTGTTTGGCAAGCATCAGTTACACAGCCAAACCTTCTTTTAAATCTAGTCTTATAACTAAAGCTTTTATAACAAGATATTATTTTTTGTCATAGCCTTTGTGTCATCGAGATACAGAGGGAGAGGGAGCAGAAATCCCACTAAATGGCGACATTCTTCTTCAACACAAGATTTTGAACCGATTCGGTCAATACTGTTCTATCCCTATGCGATTCCTTTATTAATAATGAATTTTGGAAAACTCCTAGGATTTGCAATTGTCGACCAAATCCTTAAACCTATTTTTTGTGGATGCCAAAATTTTCCAAATTTTTGAAGACTCTCTTCCGGATCAGCTAACGCTACAAGCATCCAGAAAGTATGCGGAGAACATAACATCAATTGACTTTATTAAAGCGAAAACCATAAAACCTATTTTTAAAAAACAACTGAGGCCTGTAGCGTCAGTTGCTAGTGTCCATCCCTCTTTTAGTTCAAGAATTAATTTGTTTGCTCTAAACAAATTATAATAATAATAATAATAAATGAAGACAGCACGACATACAGAAAGGAGAATACACATAACTGGATTATATCGAGAGTAAAACTGGGATAAATAGAAATAAAAAATGAATAAAAAGTGTTGGACAACAAGTGAGGCACTTTGCCACCTTTTTATGGGGCCCCAATATATCAAAATGACTTCCTGACTGAGGTATGACTTGTAGTCATACTTGTAGAGATACGTTATTGATCTGAACAGGGGGGAGGAAGTACGATTGTCACAACAGGGAGGACGCTGTGGCAGCTTTGCGATATTTGAAATTTTTTATTTGATCTGAAGACTTTTTCGGGACGCTGGCATCGCGAACGTATCATTGGATTGCACTAAGTTTTCTCGTTTGTTTAAATGTTTTTATATTTCTTCAACTTTTTAAAATTATTGTTTTGAAGTAAATTGATATTTAAATGCCTTTTCCTCAAAAATGTTGCAGCAACATTTTTTTTTTTTTTTTTTTCTACTTCAATTCTGAAAAAAGTTCACACATTGTAAAGGTTTTAAAAATTGCACACTCGAACATAACATAAATTACAGCAAACACAAAAAAAGAAAAAAAAAAAAAAAGAAAAAAGAAGAAGAAGCATACGTCGAATGAGGCATATTTCCAAATGCAAATAGGTTTTGAAAAAGAAAACAAGCATCATGTTGTGCTATACAAACACGCGTCTAGCATACGCGTACAAATTTGTTTTGTTCTCTCTGATACCATCAGATATATGTACAATGCAGTAAGTTGTCGTATCATGACAAAAAAATTTCTATTTGTACAATTTGGTTAGTTTTCGCTTCTTTTTTTTTAAATTTCTTTGTCAAAATGCTTGCTGTTGTTGTTGTTGTTGTTGTTATTGTCCTTGTTGAATGCACATCAATTACAGTTTATTGTTGCAGTTGTTAACACGTACGTAACGTATAGCATAAAGCTTCTAATAAAAATTGTAGAAAAAATAAAACAACAACAACAACAAAAAGCGAACAAATGGTATCTGAAAATATATTTTACGCTGAATTATTGATGTTGGTAACGTAACAAAAAAATTGTAACTTTTGTCAGTCAATTGCCTAAAGTTGGAATATTCACCGCGCTAGGCTTTAGACCGATGCCTATAGAAGCCATAGAAAGCTTACTAAATGCTTATAAATATGAAGCTATAATAAATTTCGCAATTTGTCAAGGCCATTAAAATGGTAAACTAAAGTTCAATTGCACGTAAAGTGAAGGCGTAAATCAAAAAAAAAAAAAAGAAAAGCAAATTTTTTTTTTAAAGGTAGGCAAACCGTTCGTATAAAGCTTCCTGTCTATCTCTTCAATTGTTTGACTTTTGTATGCAATTGCTATGCATTTAATGATAAATATTCGTAGGCTTTTGTATTGCATACACACACACACACACACATACCCATTCATGCATTTGTTCATTCTTTTGTTCATTCATTCATTCAGTTAACATTCCACATGAATTGCCTTGAATGCAGTTGATCATCATGCACTCACCTGTGAAAAACCACCAATTTGTTGCCATTGATTTAACGACCGGTCTGCTCTCCTGCGATACTGCACCGTTCGTACTGCTTTCGTGCCTGGCAACTGCCAATTTTGGCAATGGCTTGGAAATGATTTATTTACGGAAAAGTGTGCGGTCGGCGAATATTCAAATTTATATTTCTTGGGGTAAACACACACACACACATGCAAACAGTCAAATTTCTAGAAAGAGAAAACAAAAAAAATTTTCAAATTTTCAAAAAGTGTTTGCAAGAATTACTTCACTTTAAGGCAAATATATGTTGCAATATAAATAAATTATTTTAAAAAATAAGTAAAAACACTATAATGGGCCACAACCTACCATTACATACCTTACACAACTTTAGTTAACACTGTTATTCATATATGGACTTTTCAAAATAAGGCTTTATGTGGGAAGTGCGTGAAAAAGTGGTCCGATCTGAACTATTTACGATAGCGTTCCGCTTTTGGGCCAAAACAAGTCAATCTACCAAATTTCGTTAAAATATCTTGAAAATTGCGGTCAGAACACTAGTTGAACTGGAGAAAACAAGATGGACAGACAGGCAGACAGACAAGGCTAGATCGATTCAGAATCTCTGCGCAAACTTAATATAAGTTCGTACGGTATCTATTGTAAAAAGTAGAAAATCAGCCCAGAAAGCTTGTAGTACAACAGAACAATAACTTGCGATTACTAAATCTACTCCTATGTATATGGGTTAGACTTTACTAACGCCACGAACGCATTCATTTCTAAGACTAAGATTAAGAATGGGCTGTGGTTTGCAAGCATCTTTTTACCCTTTTTACTTTTAAGATAGATTTCCGATTCCAATTTGAGTTGGAGCATGTCGCTCAATCTAAATGCTTTGCCTTTGTAAATTTTGTGCTTTTGTCAATTAATTGCAATCATTTTCAAAATTCATTAATTTTCCTTTCGGTATCGTATTCGTGTTACGAGTTCATTTGAACAGCATATCTATTTAGCGCTTTATCACGTCTTCAATAATCCTATAAAATATAAGCAATTGAGTCAGTTTGTTGTACTTGTTGTATTATATTCGAATATTTGTTGCGCGTAAATTTAATGTAATTTACGCTTGTCACTTATGCCAAATTGCTATTTAACACACACAATAATACCTAGGGAGCAAGCAAGAAAACGAATTAAATTGAAATTGAGATCATACGCGATTTCAATTCATTTCAATACATTATGTATGTAATCAATGATGTACGCGGTATAATTTCAGTATATTTGTGCGAATATAATTAAAAGTAAATACGAATTTTGTTGAAAAATTCTCAAATACTAAATTCCAGCTTTTATCTTAAATTCATTGTTTTTTTTCTTCTTCTACCTTGACTTTAATATTACAGTAAATTTCGGTATGAAAATAAACGATTGATTTTATTGCTTATTCGACAGATTTATGAATTTTAACTTTACAATAGATAGAAATCGACTTGCTTTACGAAAAACTTTATTATATAGAGAATAGCACCTTAAAGCAAAACTAAAAGTTATTAATCTATTACCTTTGCCTCAATCCCCAGATATGCTTGCAGTAGTAATGTGTTAAGGAAACATAGAGAAAAAAATTTGCTACGTATACGTAGCGTATGGACATTTCCCAAAAAAAGAAACAGCAACGGTCAGCAAAATGACGCCTTCAATTTCCGGTTTAGCTAAAAGTTCTCATATTAGCACAACATATGTTCAACACATGTATCATCAACTTATAGGTGAAGAGGAGGTGCGCATCTATGTGCGAGTTGAACATGATAAAAACAGTGTAAAACTTTGTCGTCGTTTTACAAACTTGCTTACGAACATACATGAACGGTATACGCATACACAAACTGACACACACACACACACACACACACACACACACACACACAGCCACACACACACACAATATCGACAACAAACGGATGTTGTCGATATTCAACTAATGGCTCAATGACCAACACACACACACACACACACCATTACCTTTTGCACTGACTGCCAGTGTTAGCTGTGAAACATTTTCACAATATTCCCCAACTGTTCTATTGTCTATGTAAGTATCTCAAAGTGTAGTGTCTGCATTTATGGCAGCTTAACACTATAGCATAAACATAGATACACACTTCTTTTTTTTTTGTATAAGAGATTATCGTTCTCATCATCATCATCATCTTTTCTACATGTGTTGTATAAGCGGATAAACTTTATTGCACTTTTGTCTATCTACAAGTTTTCCAATATGAAAGTTTTTTTCTTTGTATATCCTCCGAAAATTGTATGATTTATGCTTTGCTGTCTATATATGTATGTATACATACTTTAGGTGTTTATGTGTGTTAGAATCCGGTTTCTTCTATGTGTCTTTAGCAACAAACCTCATGCTGAACGTATTGTTTCTCTAATGTTTTTTTCTTTTTTTTTTCTTCTTCTCTTCTCTTATTGTTTTCCGAATTTATCGATTACATTGAGTTATTCAATTAGTAGCTATTAGTGAGGTTATAATTGGTTTAAAAACTAACATAAAACGTGAGATGGTTACATTTCTAAAGAAGTTTATACTTACCATAGGAGCAAATGGGCAGCGAAGCCAACAAACACGTGGGGCATAATATCACCTTTTTGTGCATTTTCATAAGTTTACCAAAAACAAAAAAAAACAAAAAAAAGTAAATATCTTGAAAAAGATTTCTTATATGGAGAGCAAAATGCAGATTTGGGAGTTTTCTGACGACAATCCTTTTTCCTTTTGGTCTCTTTTGCGTTGTTACGCTAAAGGAAAATGAAAGCAAAAATTTTTTAAGATTTTTAAAAAGACAACAATGATACGGTTATTCTTCTTCTTCTTCTTTTCTTTTTGTTTTGTTAAATTTCTTCAAAACAAATTTTATTTTAGTAAAGTAATCCCACTTTACTGACTTTAATGAATGAAGACTTAAAGTAGGATAAGCTTGAAAAACATGGTTTTCAGAAAACAGATTTAAAATGTTCGGACTTTCTTGTGTATCCTATGTGATGGAATTATGTTCGAATTCCTGGAATAAGAATTTCGAGAAAGCCTACGATCTATCCTCCTACATCCAATGGAAGGCGTAGCAGTAGTAGTTAAAAAGTTTGTTTAAACAAGAATGTGAATGTGTGTGAGAAAGCTTGAACACGCGAAAACTAATCTCGGTCTTTATCTCCAAGCAAAAGACTCATATAAAGCATTCTAGGAAAAAAGTGCTTTTTCTTTGATATACCAAATTTTCGTAAACTATATTATCGGACAATTTAAGGTTAAATTTGTTGCAAGTTACCGGAAAAAGAAGAATTATCTTTTTGTGATGAATACATTTTCTTTAAAATTCTAGACAAGCGTAAGTTATTACAAAAAGCATTTCCGTCGCTACATCTTCCTTGAATTTCCTTCTTCTGTCTTTTACGACGCATTTTCAAATTATTTATTTTTTTAGTTTTTTAAAAATAACTCGCATCTGTTTTTTCATCTGATTATAATGAATCCCCAAAAAAAATTACTACGGATCGTTGGCAGAAGCGAATTGATTGAAAGAAATATGTCTTCCCGTGTGGTAAGTAAGTACGGATGTTTCTCTCTCTCTCTCTCTCTCATTCAGCTTGCTTGTGTGCAGATTGAAAATTGTAAATTTACATAATTACACCCGCTCATTAGCATTATAATTAACATAGGCATTAAGCAGCTTTTCAATGACAGCAACAGCAACAGCAACAGCAACAGCACTGATAAGCGTACAGTTACTTATAAGCAGACAGAACTTGGCAGGTGGTTTTTGTGCCATCTCGTGTGATAATCACAAGTAAAATAACATTTGCCACGTAATAAATTACCGCAAACAAGCTAAACACACGCTGAAAATATTATATTTTATAAGTGTGACGATGTGTGTGTATGTATATATATATATATATAAGCATTATGTGGTAAGAGTAAGCAAGTTTATATAAAGGAATATAGCGGTAGTGGTAGACATAGTAGAAATAGTAACAACAGCAACAACATAGCAATGGCAGCATGAGCCCACTAATTACCGTACAATTTGTGGTATAAAATTCGTTGTTGATTTGTGAGTCAATTAAAGTCAAAACCAAGCCATTTTAAATGCCATTTACAACAGCAGCAGCAGCAACAAACACAATACCAACCATAGGTTACTATGCTATCGAGTGATATAAAGGAGTAACTAGACTTGCATAATGTCTGCCTACTTTATATAGGAGATGCTGTTACCGAACTTTATTGCACAGGTTATTGCATATGTTTTGCCTGTGTGTGTGTGTATGTGTGTGTTTATAAGTGTATATATGTAAGCAAAGGTTGTCACTGCTCTCCATTTGCTCAGCTATGTATATATATATGTGTATGTGTTTTCATTTTGGCCATTAACGTGAAGTATGTTCCAGCCACACAACGACTTTTCAATGAAGGTGTTTGCCATATGTTGCAAATGTGCAGTTATTTACGGTTTTAGGTTTTAGTGCTAATTATTAAGTGGTTGGCAACAACCGCAATGCCACTCTGCATAAAAACAACATTAAAAATGGTCGAAATAATTTAATATGAGTAAAAAGTTCAAAAGGTAGATGGCCTGATAGAAATATGCTTCAATCTAAGATAAGATAATGAAATGGAAATTGCAAGTCATGCCTCATGCCTCATGCCTCAGTCTTTAAATTATCGCTTACTTTGGTTTACGCAGAAGAACAGAGGTGCTCTCAGCGGGCTTGTCTCAATATCACTCGGTGATGAGAAGATGATAAATTATTTTGATTTAAACCCCAACATTCCCAGACTACTCTTCATATTCTGTCGTTACTCATACCTCAAGCTTGGGTGATTTCAATGGTGTTCAATGTCAATCGAGCTTTACATCATTTCTTTTATCTACTTTCTGTTATTTACGCTATTTTTTGATCATTTATATTATTTTTCCGAAGGAAAATGTTTGATTACATATTTTAATGCCTATCGGGGTACAGTATATGTCTTCTATTTGAATTTAATTAATTTACGAACACAGTGAACACTAAAATTTCTTATTTAGATAAACATTTTCCAACAAGTTGCTTGCAGCTGTAGCAGAAGACAAACACCTTGTTATTCTTCGCTTTTTCTTATGTGTTTAATTGAATACATTAATGACGGTGATAGTGACAAAGAGATTTTAGCTTCTAGAACTGAAATTCATTAAGATTAATGAGTTTTCAATGTGAAAACATTAAAATTCAATTATTTTTAGCCAAGAATAATAAACATCTTAAGAAATTATTGTCAAACGTGATTAATTGCGATTCGTGAACGCTTTGAATTTCCTCGTCCTTTAAACTCACAAGCAGAGGCTTCTTCACGAAGTGCACAATTTTGAGTTGATTTAGCACTCTCTCTTCATAGGCTTGTTTGTCTGTCCATCCGTCCATTGCTTTATCAGCAAAGACTTTAAAGTTGCCATGATGGCCGTAAAGTTCCATCTTTAGTATCGCAAATGCATTATCGTAGTAAGCAAAAAAAAACTTGTATCAGGCATCCTATAACTTCCCTATTAAGATGATTTCCACTAAACACAGTGCTTTCCATTGAATGCATTAATTTTTTTAATGTATTGTAAGACTTGAAGGTTATTCGATTCAGCAAAACAAGCTTAGTAAGGAGATAATTAACAAAATAAGCCATGTAAAGCCTTTAAATATTTCTACTACTATTTCTATTGCTATTTCTACTCTTCCTTCTATTTCTACTTCTCTTTCTATTTCTTCTCCTATTTATATCGCTACTCCTATTTCTATTTCTACTACTATTTCTTTTGCTATTTCTATTTCTACTCTTGCTATTTGTATTTCTTCTCCTATTTATATCGCTACTCCTATTTCTATTTCTACTACTATTTCTTTTACTAGTTCTCTATTCACTCTTATTTCAATTTCTACTAATATTTCTATTTCTTCTTCTAACGCTATTTCTACTCCTATTTCTATTTCTATTTCTATTTCTATTTCTATTTCTTCTTCTAATTCTATTTGTACTCCTATTTCTATTTCTACTACTATGTCTATTCCTATTTCTACTCCTATTTCTATTTTTATTTAGCTTAGTAAGCTTAGTAAGGAGATAATTAACAAAATAAGCCATGCAAACCCTTTTAATATTTCTACTCTTTCTTCTATTTCTACTTCTATTTCTTCGCCTATTTATATCGCTACTCCTATTTCTATTTCTACTACTATTTCTTTTGCTAGTTCTTGTTCTTATTCTTATTTCAATTTCTACTACTATTTCTATTTCTTCTTCTAATGCTATTTCCAATCCTATTTCTGTTTCTACTACTATATCTATTCCTATTTCTACTCCTATTTCTATTCTTATTTCTATTTCAACTCCTACTTCTACTTCTACATGTACTGCTACTTCTACTTCTATTATATTTACATAACACTTAGGCTTTGACTTAGACTTAGACTTCATCATCATCATCATCATCACTGACTCTCCCCAACAGGCTAACATAACTATTTTCATCTTTTCTTACATTTAATTTCTCGATTTAGTGCATTTGATAAAAAAAACAAATGTTATAAAATTCATTGATTTTTCACAGACAATTTCCTACGTAATCGTTACCTTAAGTATTTTAAATTGTCTACTTATGTATCTCTAACCTACGCAAAGTCTTCTTGGTAGTCTATGTGGTCTTTTTTTTTTTTGTACATTTTCTGTCTACCACCTAATAATGTTCTCTAATAGCTTTTGGCTTGTTGAAGTTATTCTTCTTTTTTTCTCGGCTTTGTACAGGATGCAAGACTCGTGTAACATGCGGTGCAAAAAAACAAAAAAAATAAAATAAAAAAGGAACAGAAATTATGACCTGAAATAAAAATAGTCTTAGACATCGTGAGGAACAGAAAAAGTTAAAATTTAATGTTATTATCGCTAATGGTGCGATGTAATTGCTATAGTTGTGGTTTATGTTAGTCGGGGAGGAAAACATGTCGTTTTTTATTTTCTTTAAAAAGGCCAAGCAATGCGACATTATTTGTATGAAAGAGTTTAAGTAATTTTTCAATAATGTGTTGAAATAAAGTTGTTCTTCCTTAAACAACTTAAGATAACATCTGTGTATGATGACCAAGCTTGTTAGAGTCCATTAGAAATTTATTCGATCTTTTAGCTGAAGTAGCACTTGGAAGTTTTGTTATGTAAGAATTGCTAAGAAACCAACAGGTTTCAAACAAATAATTACTTGGGATCTATATAAAAATGAAGCGGTAACCCTTTCTTCCATTTGTATATGAGTTTTTAATTCTTTATAACTTTAGAACCTACCTACCAGGTTCGACTAGCTTTAGAAACATGGTACTTAATGGAGCAGAATTGTGTTTGATAGACAACAACCACGAAACCTAAAAAATGCACGATTGAATCGCTTGTCTACGCTTACGGTGTACACTCGCTTGTGGTAGCCAATTAATTTAATGTTGTTGCTTATAAATTAAGTGAAAAGTTTTTTTTTTTTGTTTTTTCTTTGCCTTCTCCCACCTCTTTACTCTAACTTTCTCTCTTTAGTTTTATATTTCAAGTGACATATTACATGCTTTTACGTGAGGTCTTCACGATGAAATGTCATCAAAGCGTTTGTAACACCACAGGAGTGAGTGACTTGGCGCCAGATTTTATGTTAAGGTTATACTATGTTCACAGCCGAATCAAGCTATATATGCACAAACACTCTCTCATATAAATAAATACGTTTGCAAGACATAATAAATTATACAATCAACTTTTCCAGTTAACGTATTAAGCGTCTTTCCATCGGCCTTTTTTTCGCTTTTCACCTTCAAAAGGCTGTTAACATCAACAAAAGTTAACTTTCGAAACAACAAAATTATTATTTTATATTTTAAACTTTTATCCATTGATTTGATATAAACTCTCACGACCGCCTTCTCTATGTCCGCTACTGATTGTTTTCTCTTTAGGAGTTTGTAGAGCAATAAATCTTTTTTATTAATATTTTGGAAGTTTTAGTAAATGTTTCTGTTCTCTGCAACGTTAATTTTTGATTGTGTATTCACCCTGTGGTGAATCTTCACTACTCGCAATACCTGCTTAAATTGAAAGTTATTTTTGGGATATTTATAGAGACTTGATTTGGGCTAATCTGGACCTTGAGTTATTAAAAATTAGGTTTCTTCTTAACTTAATCGCGTGCACGCAAAAATCCTCTTGTGTAAATCTGCTCAGTCTCTGAAACCTTCATTTTTTGCTCTTGATGTCATCCGAATCAAACTCTTACCCTACTAAGTCTATTACTGGCAACAACAAAAACACTTCTCCTCTACTCCCTCTTTTGGCCTTGGGTGTTTTAAAGGGAAACAGATCCTTCGCTCTTCTTCGGCTCTACATTAATTGATCTATCATCGCTAATGAAAAGCAGACACATGTTGGGGATGGGTTTTATGTTTGTTCAGATAGAGGCCAAAAATTAATTCGCCTCTTTTGCTTGGTAATTTTCAATGCTTTTTTAGCTGCCGCTTATTTAGCTACTACTACGTCCCGATTAAACTTTCTCGATACCGCACAAATTGTGAGCTCTTTTTTTTTCTTTGCCTTTTTACGTCGTTTAATAAAATTTGAATGACTTGACTTTTACGGCCATATTTCCCTTTACGATACGACCGTTTCTTTTTGGAGAAAATTTCTTCCTGTGAATTGAGTTAACGATTACCAGGCTATGTATGTATCTATTCATATATAGAGGTAGTATGTGTAAATGCATACATACATAGAAATTAAATTTTAAGCTTTAGAATATTATTTTAATTATATCTTAGGGATACCATCTTTTCTGCTGCTCTTGTTGCGGCTTATTTTTCTGCTTCCTCTTTTAAATTGCAAAGTGTGAATGTGTCATTTGCCAAAACAATTAACTCCACAAAAATTATTATAGAACTGAAGGAAAGTAACAAAATTGTTTATTTATCTTTAGTCGAAAGAAAAAAACAATTTTCGTAATTTTTTAACTATTAACTGTTTTGCTAAAGGGCTTTACCTGAACTTTTGCTCCGATGTACACATTACCGGTATATAAATAAATCATTTATTATTTAATAGCTAAAAAAATATCGTGTACAAGCACAAGTTCTGAGAGAAACTGAGTTAATCGATTTAGCAAATGAAGCATTCATATGACGTAAACAAATATCTATGTTTGTATGCATTTGTACATGTGCCTGCATTATATCTAAATCAATTCTTCTTCTGTGAGTCAGCAAATCAACAACAGATGATTGACTGAGTTGACTATACAATGCAACCGAATTTTTTGTCAGGGAAATCGGGAAATGCCCGATGGACAGAATCATTTTGCAACAAGTATCATATATTTGAATCAAACTTGAGAAGAAAATCTGTCGACTTGGATTTATATATATATATATATAGTATTAGAGATTCTATGAGCCTATCTGCTACTTATTAGTTTCCTGATCGGACTTCGACGACATTGCGAACTCGAACAATAGATTAAGAGCAGGCTAACTCATAGAGCTATAACAGCCCAATATTTTACACTAAAGTGAGATATGTTCGCTTCATTTACTACGTTTCGATTACATGGAATGACAAAAAAAAGTATAACTTTCCGCTAGAGATGAACTATAAAATAATTGAAAAGAATTTGAGCACACAGCAGCCGCTTAGTACTTTAACAGATAATATCATGAATTTAAAAAAAAAAAAAAAATGCTGATAATCAATTTTCGAAAAATATTAATAAATTTTTTGAATTAATTATTTCTTAATTGTTATCGGTTTGTTTTCCAAAGTCATACAAAAAGAAATTTTCATATTCACGCATGAGCATTATTCTGATTTCTCTCTTGTTTTGCTCATTCTCTAGGGATTTAACAATTATTGTAAATTAATATCAGAGACCACCTGAAGCATGAACAACTTTACTCAGGTGTATCTATATGTCTATATGTCTGCGTATAACAGGCACACAGCAAATCCCTTTCCTATCTATCGTCGCATTTATGCTTTTGAGTTTAATGCGGCGATGGGAGGTGTTTTGCATTTTCATTCGTCAGCATTTGTTGTGGCATGCACACGAAAAATGATGAATTGCGCACACTTGTGGTGAAAAATGACAAACAACTCATACGAACCTGGATGAATGCAAGCGAGCAAAGTTTTATACTTTTTCTCTTTTGTTCGTTTTTAAAGCATAAAACACACATACATGTGAATAAAAATTATGAAAGCGCTTCACCTTATTGGGAATTTGGATACCCGCCGCCTCGATGTGTTATTCATTAATCGGAGGCGTTTCTGCAGTGCGACAAGGAGCGTTTTTGTTCTGAGCTTTCATGGTTTCATTATTTAGAAGCTAAACGAAATATGCTTTCGGAATTAGCTGCCGGTGAATAAAGCGTGGGTCAAAAAATAATTTAAAAAAAAAAAAAGAATTAAATTTAGACGGTAAGCTGCGATTATCTACCAACGAAGGAACGATACAAAGGAACCTGTTTCCTTAAGTACAACGAAACCGAAGGATGCGGGATTTGATTTTATTTCATAAAAGTAAGCATGAAACTCTTTCATTAGATCACATGATATAGGAAGAAGAATAGTCCTCTTCAGAGGGAGAGATGTACAGAAACCAGAACGAAATGTGGGATTGTAGGAGAGGTTGCCTTAGTTAGTTTGAATATTCTGCAGTGGCTTTTGCTGAGATCGACATCGTCGACAAATCGTCGTTTGTAAATTTTAAGCCACTTTTCTATGCACTCCACATGTTTTTTGTGAGTTCACATTTTTTTCGAATTAAAAAGCAAGTTGCATCGAGGATACAAGTTTTCTGTACCACACACTATGTTCAACACATAGAGTGCCTCAGTTTATGTTGTAGAGTGGGCAAGTTCTTCCCCTGCTTTGATCGGTTTTTAGCCACGTTTGAATGCGTTAGCTTTGCTTTTCCAACCAGGAGAGTATTTAGCATAGACGGACTGAGAGACATGCTTGGATCATTTTTGATACTACTTAAGAATATATATTTCTTACAGGTTATATCCCTTATGGGTGTCGCGAGCACTTCAGTAGGATAGGTATATCGTGCTCCACTGTCGCTTGTGATGCGATATATCGTTGACATATTAATTTGAAATCCTTTTCTTGAAAATTTTGTGAAAGATTGAATTTAAAGTAGAGAAAAATATGGTATCTATTTAACATCTTGTGGCATAATTAATTAAATCCTTTAAATTATTAAGTAGTTGTGCTTGGGAACTGTGCGTGCGTGTGTTTGTGTATGCAAAGCTCATTTAACACTTTATAGTAGTTAGTGTTAAAATAGTAAAATATAATTAAACACACAAGACTTGCATAGAATATTAAATTTTATAGACATTGAAACCTAATCCACCTGTGGTTTCACACATAATCTCACATAAACACATTAACGCATAAAATATCTACAGCCTATACTACGTATACGCAATTTAAATGCAAGCATTTTAAGCAACAAGTTTACAATGATGGTTGAGCATGACAAGCAGAGTAACATGTACGAATGTGAGTATGCCTATGTTTGTGTGTGTGTGTGTGTGTGTGTGTGTGAGTATGCAATACAAGCAAATACAGATTCACAAACATTTTCAAACACACACACACGTTGACTAAACACGTTTACATTTCATTAACGCATTTTGAAAGCAATTACGTCACACACACACGTATGTATACAACATGCATACAAGTCGTCCTACACTACAAACTACAAATATTGTTATATAGAATTTGCAGATCTCTCTCTCTCTCTCTCTCTCTCTCTCTCTCTTCGTCTCTCTCTCTCACGTTATGTGAATGTTAATAAAACTACTTTTAGTATGCAGCGTACCTTTGTGTTTCGTTGGCTGTTTGGCGTATGAGCAAAGAGTTAAATGAATGACATGTAGAGTTGGGGATCTAAACTTTGTTTTTGTATATTAATGTATATGCCATTGTATGTGTGTGAATTTGTTTGCTATTAATTTAAACCTTCCACAGAATAAAGTGATACAACCACAAACAAGGAAAATCCACTTGAAATTACTGACTGGTTTCTCAGGCAAGTGTGAGTGTGTTATAAATACCACTAGTTAACAACCAAGTAAACAGTACTTGAAATAATATTATCAAAGGATTTTTTTTTTTTTTTGTTCGCTTTTTTTACTTTCAAGTTGCTTGTGGTAAACATTAACACGTGCGCTCTTGTTTACTCAAGTCTATGAGACAGTGGCAAAGAAAAATCTTTGATATGAAAAATTAAAATTAAATCAACAATTCACTGAAATTAACAATAGAGTAAGTAACACAGCAGAATAACCTACCAAATCTGGCAATTCGTCGTTCGTATAGCAAGCTTGATGTGAATTTATAATTTTTCCTAAGCACAAAAACTGAAAATAATACACGAAATTAGTGTATTCTCACACTCGTTCTACTTATAATTCTGTTCTCCATTAACTTTTTCCCATTTTGTTTGTTGTCTCTAACGTTCCTATAGTTCTAAAAATTCAACACATACTTTTGTGCTTTTATCGCTCTATTCAATAAAATTTACTTTCGCTCTCACATTTAGTTAACTTTTGGTGTATTATTCATCTTCTTCTTCATCGTCTTCTTCGTCTTGTTTATTCACATGTTGTGTTGAGTTGTGTACATTTTCATATGCATATTGCAAGTATATATAGGCGTTTGTGTATGTGTGTGTATGTGTTTACTTACTTTTAAAGTGTCAACAGGCATGTTATCTGTCACACCATCTTTCACTTTTGTCAGCAGTTTAAACAATGGCCTCTTAATTATATACCGTTGACAGTATGAGTGAAATTGTCCGGGATAAAAGTGAATGGCATTTATGTTATGTATGTATGTATGTACATATGTACACACACATGTGCGTCTGCAAGTGTAAAAGAGTTGAACACTTATATGTGTGCTTTTTGCATAGTAAAAATTGTTAGACTTCTTTGATGGTAGAGCAGCATTTTACAGCGAGTATTAATAGGTGAGTAGCGATGAAATTCTTGATCTTCATTATGAAGGCTATCTAAGGATTAATTGTTTACCTAGTAATTCTTTTTTGGATTTTATTTATCGGAAATGTGAATAACTTCTTCTCGCCCTTTTAAAAAAAATTATTCATTGTATTCAAGGTATTGGAAGATATGAAATTAGTGTCCTTCGGGGGCATCCATTTAGGAAAAAAAATAACTTTTGGATACAGTCACAAAAATTAACCACTGACACCAGTAAAACAAAAGTCCAAAGAAGCAAAGTTTAAGGAACATAGAAGACAGAGCTGTGCATACAGGGCAGTCTAGTTTTATCAAATGAAAAATATTTTGCTAACAAAACATAATAAACTTTTCTTTCAAGTGAATTTTTCCTAAAAAAAAGACTTAAAAGCAAAGTTTGGTTTAAATCGATTTTATATGACTTTTATTAAAGTTTTGAACAAAATCGAAGTGTATGGATGACCTTGCACTACTAGCCCATCATCAACTGCTACAAAATGTTATGATTTGATGTTTAAAATACAAATAACTGTGCAACTGCGTATTGCGACGATGTAATCGTCTTTTTTTTGGTTACTTGTTTGTTTACCTATTTACTTGTGTTCTCAATGCCTTGCTGCTTGCTTCAAATAAGGAGGAATTCGTTATTACGAAATCACGAAAATACCATCCCGTAAAAACGTTCATTTCTACACAATGATAATGATAAACGCAAAAAAAAAAGAATTTCTCTACCAGAAGCCAATTAAAGTTAATTTATTAAATCAACTAAACTAAAAGAGAATGCTGGGTATTATCCTCTTATTAAGAATTAGTGTATACACACACACACACACGCAGAGAGCGAGAGAAAGAGAGAGAGAGAGACTTTGACTTGCGAAAACAAAATAAGAAAGCTAAAGAAGAAGTAAACACATGCACACACAGTACACACACTAAAGATAAGAAAGCCAAGTTACAGAGCGTGGAATTGCTTTTGCTAAGTGATTCCTTTAGCTGCAAAACCATGAAAACCACACGCACTAATTATTAATTTAATTATATTTGAAGCAAACAAGAAAACAAGTATAATAAAAGCTATACCTACACGTTAGGGCGCATCTCTGATACCCATCATCCAATTGCAAGCACGTTCGGACTTCCAAAATATACAATTTTAAGCTTAATCCATGGATTTAAGCTGAACCAGATGCATATGGCTTAGGCAACTGTTAGTGCCAAGTTAACCTAAGAGTGGATAGTGTGCACATAAAATAAAAAAATTGGTCTGTAAATAATGTAAAGGATTTTCCCGGTATTTTTGGCTATTACTAGTGCGGGTAACCCACTCCTACATATCATCTCAAATCGTGGCCCTTTGCTAAGTTTCACATTTTCATCACAATTTTGTTACGAGCGCTCACACTCACTACAAAAAAAATAAAGGAATGGAAAAAAGAGAAGAACGGACCCCGCCTATATCACATATGTCACAAAATTTTATGCTGATCAAGAATAACTATAGTTTGAGCTATATAATAACTGTAGGTTACCGGCTTTTCTGACAAAGATTCCTGGTAGTTACAAACGAGAGAACAAATCTAGTTACCGCACACCATTCATTTATGCGCTTCAATATCCAAGGCTTGAATGGCGTAAGTGATTATTGGCAAATAAGAAATGAAAAACTGCAGATTAAAAAAAAAAAAAAAAAGAAACGGTGCTTTGTTTAATGGTATTTCAAGAAGTTTCTGCTCATTCTGCATATATGCAAAGAAAGCTGAAGAGGTTTTATTGGCCCTGGAACTGTCGATTTTTTCATTTGAAACGAAGATCTTTAAATAAGTTACCCACAGTTGCTTTATTTCTATCTACTTCGTTTTTCGAGATATCAAAGACATACACACACACACACGTGATTCAATTTGTTTCATTTCTTTGCAGGGTTGCCATGACACCAGAAAGGCAAATCAAAAAGTTGAGTCCAGTCGATTATAAAGAGAGACTTAATGAGAATGAGTATGACATTGATAAAGAAAACCTTAGAATAGGGAAGAACCACACATTTTTTTTTTTTTATTGCCCTGTGGAGATATTCTCGAAAACATTTTACTCAGATATGCTTTAGGGCTATTCATATACTTGATGGTCTAAAAATGGTCGCAATCGGTTTACTAATAATTCATTGAATGATTTTTGATACTTTGAACACTTTTTGTACTTTTTAATGTCATTTAATGTTAATGATATAAATCGATTTAGAATGCAGGGCTTGATAGCCACCGATTTTTCTTAGACTTCATTTGATGCTATAGTTTTGTAAATTTTCTATATATTTAACAATCTCTCTTAATAAGTATCTTATGAGAGTATAAGTATCTCTCTCTCTTATAACTATCAATGGTACGATCACAGCTGTATTATTCTCCAATTTCTGAAACCTATTTATTTGTCTGTTTAACAGAACATATGTGAAATTCTATTTTAGCATCGAATTGAAATTTTTCTTCATACTTCATTACATTCATTCAGTTCGAAGCTACTGATAGGAAGCATAAAATCTAAAGTATATCTAAAGATGTCAATAGTGTCTGGTTATTGTGTGATTGTAACGTCTGCACAAATTAATTTTCCTTGACTAAAAACCGTAAAACCGAATGCATAAAATTTTTTTTATATAAAAGGAAAAATGTTTTGTAGCTCAAGACGCTTTCTTCTCTCTCTCTATCGCTCTCTCTCTCTGGAATCATTGGTATTTTAAAATTCATTATCATATCCGATAATTGATTTTTTTTTGTTTTCTAATTTCAAGAATGAAGCGCAGAGTGTTTGAGTGTTTTTTGTACTATCACTGCCCTGTTGTGTATTGCTCTTGAAATTTCAATAATTCACTTCGCTCCACCACCACCAATTGCTTTCTATATAGATTATCGTTATTTTTTTATTGTTTTCCTTTTTAATTTCAAATTCATAATCATAATTCGATGACGACTTTACGACAAATTTATCTCTCGTGTTTAATTGTATCAACTTT
Organism: Glossina austeni; assembly: GCA_000688735.1. Classification (NCBI taxonomy): domain Eukaryota; kingdom Metazoa; phylum Arthropoda; class Insecta; order Diptera; family Glossinidae; genus Glossina; species Glossina austeni. The sequence goes on along the minus strand of KK502707.1, from coordinate 21,433 downwards.
CTTCTAATTCCTTTTATTCCATTTTCGTGCATATTTTTAGAATTATTCAGAAAATTACTTCAAATAATCGAATTATTGACTTGAACAACGACATTAATTAAATTGAAAATTAATATATTTGCACACACACACACACACACACACACACACACACACACACACACACACAACTTCTCTGCCGATCTATTTGTTTTTAGACTATAGAAAGGTACATAAAATTCAATATAAAAATAAAAGAGAGAAGAAATGTGAAATCATGTTCACACACATTCACTTATTAATATATTGTTAGCTTTGTTCGCTTGCAGACATTCATTTCAAATGTAAAATGAACAAAATTGATTTGTTACACTGAAAATTTTGATGTTTCCCTCAAAATTATCATTGTCATCGTCATCGTCATCGTCATCGTCATCGTCATCATCATTATTATCATCAGTAGCGGCAATCGGACGATTATTGTCGCAATGCTTGACCAATACAAGCCAATACAAAACGAGAGTTCAACAAAACATATATTGATTACACGTAAAATGTCTGCATATCAATGCGTATATATGTACATATATATATATATATATATATATATATATATAGAATGTCAATATACGTCACTCGCTTTTCCAAAAGCATCACACGAAAATTCGTAGTTGGTCGTTAATCTCAATTCATTTCGAGATCTTTCCAGACCAACTTTTGATTTAATACAAATCAAGAATAGGTTACCACAAATTGTGTTTGCTGCATGGTAAGAAGACGTACCATTAATAGTTGTTAAAATTATATTCATTCAAGGAAAATGTGGTAAGCAATTTTTGAAGAATCCTTGACTTGCTAAAGTTCAGTCTTTCTGTAGAACTTTCAATTGAGGTTTTCTCTCTCTCTCTCTCTCTCCCTCTCCCTCTCCCACTCCCTCTCGCTCTATCATTCTTTTTTTTTTTTTTTGGATTACATTATACGCAAATTCTTTAGATCAAATCCGAGTTGAAGTGTATATGAAATTCGTTAAGTGCTGGAAGCTTTCGTAACAGGATTTGCTTTGTTAGTTTAGGGTTTGATGTAACAGACATTTTCATGGATATTGGTTAAAATGCTTAATGTTGTCGAAATCCTGCTAGTAAAGCAGTGATTTACAACCTCAAGTTCTACTTTGCAATTACGCATACACATGTTAACTTCGTGTACCTACATACGTAAATATACAACAACATCAACGCAACACAAGCACAAGCACAACAATGATGTTAAAATTTTGACTCTGAATTATAAGCGCAGCGTACAGTCTACGACAGATATACCGGCCCGGAAAACACACATGCGCATATAGAGACAAATTTGTTATATATACATACATACATACATACATACATATATATATTGTGGACTCTGTTAAATGTAAAATTATGTAAATGCCCTTAAATGCAGTTTAGTATGTATGTATATGTATGGTTGCAATTATGCGTGTGTTGCTATTTTCTGCTCACTACGATGACGATGACGACGACGACGACTACTACTACTGCTCACTACTACTACTATTACTACTACTACTATTACTACTACTACTACTACTACTACCACTACTAACTTTAACTGTAACGCAAAATTGGTATGATTTTGATTGTTACCGAATTGAAATCAATTCGAATATCATTCTCATGCCTGCTTCGATGATTCAGTTAAATGTCTCTATATATGCTAGTGTATGTCATAGGCCATTTGTTTGCTCCTACGTACGTGTACGTGTATGTGCTCAGTTAAACGAATTATGCTTAATGACATTTGTAATGTGAAATATGATTTCAATCTAATTTTACTGGACATATGCAGCAGCAGAGATAGTAGACGTGGAATTCTCTGAGTTGTTAACATTTTGTTTATAATATGTTATAGGGAAAAAGGTGATTCAATTGCAAAGCACAAATGCACACATATATAGAAACAAACAAATGGAAAAAATATCATTCATAACTGCTATACTACAAAAGGAAAATTTCAATTTGACAATAAAATGTTTGAACACAAGACCAACCATATGGTTTCATATATGGACTTCATCTATATAATACATAGATGGGAAGAATATTCCATTAGGGACACATTTAAAGTGGGGGGAAATAAAATTATATAAAAATACTGAGTGTGCTTTAATTCTAAAATAAAATTGCTCGTAGAAATTGTTACACGTCGTCAATGCATTTATAAGCCCGAACTACTTACTACACACTTATACGGCATAAAGCAAAACAAATAATCTCGGACTACGATATTTAGCAGCTACTAACAGGATATACGATCCATTTCTCTTATAATGAAAGATCGACACATACATCGGTCCCTAGACTGGATTACTAAGGGATTGCGAAAAAAAGCAAAAATCGGTTCTACCGGAAGAAATCTTTTAGTAGGATAAGCAGCAGAAATTTTAGGATTATTTCAAACCTACATCGGTCCACAGTCGATGCCTGCATATGCATATTTTCTTTGGGTTACATTTCGTATTTCATTCAGGGCGTACGTGTTTTACTCGATTTGCAGATGGAATCTAATGTTGTCTCCCTGCATGTCATGCTTCGATTACAGAAAGTCCCTGATCGGACAAAGTATATATATATATATAAGAATGTTATTTTGTTAGCCACAGAGCATTTTGTATTCGCTTCGTTCATGTTAAATACATTTGCGGGCCAATATAGACAGACAACTGATAGCCATTAAAAGTTCTTAAGTTTCTTAGAAAATTTTCTTTTAAAAAAGAGAAAGCTATTTGGCCATAAGAACGACACTTTGATGGCACTGAGCCAACTTGAAATTATTATTACGGTAACCGCACATAAAAATTTCTAGGTATCTCATACGACGCATAAGCCAGCAAAATGTGAATATTTGTACAATTTATTATAATTTTCCACAAAACGCATTAAATGCACACAAATGCAGCGCACGTTTGGCGTTATGAACTAATTAAATGAGATTTAATGTGAGAAGAGGAAAAGCGCGTAATTACTTGGAAAAAACTAAATAATCATCGAGGCAGTTGCATCAGTATCAGTCAGTATACGTTGTTGTTTGTGCGTTGCGCGTTATTTGTTTGTGTATTTGTTAAGCAAAAATATAGACAAATTTATAGGCATTCGACTATTCTTTGCTTCGCCTTAAACGGAGAATTTGTGTGAATATAATGTCTTGTATAGCAATTAAATTAATTAGCACTTGTGCTTATGTTACATATAAACAAAAAACTAGAAAAATAGCAAATATATGCGTTCGGGACGCATACAACTCTATGCGGGTTAATTGAAATGCATAATTAGGTAAAAAACGCAATTAGGTGCGAATTAAAAGGTATTAACGCGATTTTACTAACAACAAATTAACAAAATATTACAAAATATGTGTAACGAGTGATCTGTTTTCCTCCCCTCTATGCGTGCAACTGCTACTGCTTATCGACAATGTTACGGATGGCGGTCAACTCCGTGTAAGAGTTTCAACAACAAATTCTTAAGATGATTAAATTGTTAAACAAGTGCTGTTGTAAACTTTAATTTTCGGCATTAGAAAGCAATTTAGGAAAAATTTTGCATTAAATTTATTTGAAAATACACGCACTACCGAATATAACTTTCTTGCTTCGGACACCGTTACGAAGCATTACAATAATATATTTATCGTTGGTTTTTATATCCAAAGAATGTGCGTATGCAGCGATTTTATATGACGCACGTGAAATGATGTCCGTCCGTCCTTCCTTTTTCCATTTGAACTTTAACATTTTAGCACGTGTAACTAAACACCTTCGATGTAATATTGCTCAGTAATATAAAAAAGGGTCATAGAAAATAGTTCTACTTATTATGGAAGATTTCGTGACGAATATTTCGGTTCATAGGTAAATGATGAGTCGTGTATTTCCTTGAGTCTGAAGATTTTCAGATGCTTATGCCATATTGCAACTGTTATCAGTGTTCGCGAAACAGTCTACCACGATTCCTTTATATAAGTTATAAAATCGATGGAAAGATGTAACAGCGGACGGAGGAGAAATTTGATGAAAATTCAAATATATTTTAATATTGCATTTTTTTTGATGGCGTATCTTTAGTTAGAGTATGGGCTCATATGCCATCCAAAATTTTGCGGGTGTATTGTGAAAAATACAAAAAAAAAAAAAAAAAAAATTCCCTTAAATATTTTTAAACAAAATTCTAAACAAAATTCTTTGCCTCAATTAACTTACATTTGTTTTTTTTTTTCTATTTCTAATGTGCATGAAATCCTCTATCTTTCCCTTAACGCGTCAAAAATAGAAATAGAAAATTAACAAAACTTTTTACTTATTCGGTAAAACTTTCGTTTTTTTTTTTGTTTTTTTTTTTTTTTNGCAACAAATGGATAGATTTTGATTTTTCCGAATCCATGTCCGCTCATTATTTGTTTATGGATTGACATGAACGAGGTAAGGCAACACTGTAATCAAACAGAAGTACAACTTTTCCATTTGAATGGCCTGGATTTTTCCGTTTTCTACTACTACGTTTTCTACTTTGTCCCAAAGTCCAATTCCATGCAAAAGTAAATTTTTCTATTCCAGTTCATTACTTCGTCTACGGATTGGATTTTGGAATCATTATAAGTCATAGATGGAGTTATATTAGGCGAAAGAGGCGTTGGGCATTTCTCGTTCCTCGTGGAATTGTCTGCAAGAAAATATTTTATATCGTAATCGTGGAAAGCCCAAGATTTCTGTGCTCATAGTTTTTGATCAATAGTTTTACGCCAGTTACGCCAGAAAAGTCTCAATTAATTTCCTCCTTCTTGGCTGGCTCAGGCGGAAACAAGTCATAATGCAACTGCACCAGGACAACATATGACAGCAGCTTAGTCTCATTCTTTTCCTTTTTTCTCTTTTCACTTATATCGTTAAATAGAAATCATTGGTTTTTTCATAAGGAAACTTTTCTTGCATTGCAATGGACGCAGTATAGTATTTATCTAAATTCGATCTCTTTTAAATTAAATAAATTTCAAGTTCTCACCGAGATCTCTACGATTTCGTGAATATCAAAAAACCATAAAGGCGGACATGGCTTTGAGCAGAAAAGAATTTGATTTTTAATATATTATAAAAAAAAGAGAAAAAAAAGAGAAAAAAAAATAAGGAAACGTGTATACGATAACTGTAGCTATACTTATTATTACCCTATCATTTTTTTTGGGGGGGTTTTCTTCTGTTAAAAAAATGTTTTCTTTTTTTCATTTTTTTTTTTTTTTTGAATATTTCTTTATAAACTCAACGGATGCCATAACAAGAGTTATAAGCACGTTGTGCCAAAGTCTCTTTGTTATGCGAAAGATATGTGAGNAAATAGAAAATTAACAAAACTTTTTACTTATTCGGTAAAACTTTTTTTTTTTTTTTTTTTTTTTTTTTTTTTTGTATGCAAAAATAAACAAATACAAAATATCTGCAAATATCACTAAAAACATTTAGAGGTAGTTTCGAGCACTTTACACAGCTGCGTTTGTATGCATGTATGTATGTATGTATGTCAGAAAAGCACAATCATACAATGTTGCTTAGATGAAACTTGTGCTGCTAGTGCTACAGATAGATGATGACGATGATGGTTGTTGTTGGTGGTGAAATTTGATGCTTCAGCTTTAGAGATTTTATGTTTTTGACATGTGTCATTCTCTTGCAAGCCGTTTCGCACTGCATTACATATACACAAATAGGATGACTTTTTTTTTTTTCGTTTTTCGTTTTTTGATATATATATATATATATATATATACGGGCCAGGGAATAATATTACATACAACAGAGCGCAATACAATAGCGCCGAGAGAGTACGTAGAGAGCTGTCACTGTGTGGTCTACGGTTATCTCAGGATTTTATTGTATTTCACAGACATTACAAAAAGTTATATGAAAGAATGAATGGGCAGATAATCGGAATAGATTGCATTGGAATAGAGAACGAAATTCAGTGGCTCGCTGTCCTAACTGAACGTTTAGAAAATGTTGCAACTTTTGCATTTTCAAAGTGCACTGATTTTCAAAGCATATTAAAATGTTTAAAGCAGCAGCAGCAGCAGCAGCAGCAGCAGCAAATTAATTAGCAAGCGAACAAACAAACTTATCTCTACAATGAGTTTTCGAAAATTTTACGAACTTTATGATTTCTATATCAATTTTGAAAAATTTATTAATTTTTGTTTATTTTTTTTCGAAAAGAAGTGAAAAAAGTAGGTAAAGAATTATCACAAAATTAATGCAAAGAACGCCATGAAATACTTGCTGTTAAAGTTTCACATTTATACCGAGGGATAGCCGGCTAAAAGCGACGATTTAATAGAATGTGAAATGAGAAAAATTCTCGCTAAAGCCCCCATTGAAAAATTTTAAACAAAGTCATGAACTGCCTGTGAAATTATATTCAAAATTTATTTATCTTTAATCGAAGTATTCATCGAATTTTCAATTTTAAGAATCGATTCGAAACTGGAGATATACACTAAAAGTCGAATGCTCGGAATGGTTCGTACTTCAAAAAACACTATGCTTGTAGATATCTTCACATAATTACTATGATGGGTTTCATCAGGTGTACGCAGAAGCATTTTTCGAATTAAAAATCTTCTTAGAATCATTTACAAAAAGTAGAAACACTACCGTCCACCATGAAATTCTCTACAGCGCCCTACAATTGTCAGTACAACAGCTTTTAAATGTAGGTCGTTAGCAAAATTACTACAGTAGGCCATCGTGCACCCTGAGATACCTTACATCACCCTGCGTTTATTTATCCATATAGCGATTTTCAATATGAAGCTTTATGTGGGAAGTGGTTGAAGAAGTGAATCGACTTGAAAAATTTTTAATAGAGTTCGTCTTTGGGCTAAAACATGTCAATGCATTAAATTTCTTCAAAATATCTCGTAAATTGAACGCAAAAGTACAACACAGACAGAGGGACAGATAAGCTTAGACTCACTTTCTGAATCGATCGATAATAAAAGGTTCGTCTATCTCACCTCCTTCTGGATGATACATGCATCCGCACAAACCCAATATGCCCTTGGTTTTGCACTTCAAGTGCTATGACGTATAAAAACAAAAAAAATCATTTCAATTCTTTTGATTGTTTGCTCGTTTGAATCGCATATGAATCGTGTAGTAGGGTCGTATATGCTATTAAAAGAAATTTTCTTTTTACGCTTATTTCACTCACGAATGTTTATTTCTTCGCACATTAAGACAGAAACAAAAAAATAACTTTACTGTGTTATAGTTACACCTGCTTAACGTGAGTTATTGGAGGCTGTGAGAAAGCAGACAAGGTTGGAGGGACAATAAAAACGAATAGACTTCACAATAGTAAAACACATAAATTTAACGCCATTGATTGAACTTTAACAATCCACTAAACGATAGTGTACCAACTTAACGGAATGACCATCGAGACGAAATCTTTGAAAACGAATCGAAAGCAAAAATTACAATTTATTGTGGCGTTCACTTCATTTTCATTCTTTTTCTTTTCTGTTTCGGCTTTCAAATCGAAATTGACATTAGTCGATTGGATGTCATGAATAGCTTTATGAGAATAGTGTACGTGAAGTGAAGCAATAAAAATTTCTATATATATGTTTGTTATATATAGAACGACATAAGCATAAAAACGAAGATCTCACTTTTCGTTTGCAACTAAACAAGATTTATTAGCTAATAATAAAGGGATTGTGAGAATACATTTCTAAATGTAATTTATGTTCATTTTTACCGGTGGCAGGTTAAACAAAAAAAAAAAACAAAAACAAAAAACGAAACTAAGCGAAGCCAATCGGAAAGTCTCATCTGGCCCTAACGCTTTAATATGCACGGTATACCTGCATACGAAGTTAGACTTAAAGAAGTTAACAATTTGTAAATTATTGAAACTCTCTTGTGAATATTTAGCTTAATGTACAAGTTCTTGACATCCATCCCTTTCTAATTGAAGTGTATTTTCTTTTTTCGATAAGGATATGCAGAAGCACATAAACTCGCTAAAGACAATGCAAGAAACGTTATCATCCTCTACATATGATGTTTGCGACTAATTTCTTGTTAAGATTTTGAGAAATGTGTTCAGTACGAAAATATTAGAGCCAGTCATAGGTGGTATAGCCAGTCATAGGTGGAAGTTAAGTTTTCTTATCGAACGTCTATTTGGTTTCCATTGAATAACAAAATTAAATTAATTTGACATTTGATTGTGAGGTGTTCCACCTTTTCACTAAAGTCACTAAAGACAACGCAAGAAACGCTATTATCTTCTACGTATGATGTTCGGGTAAATTCTTGTTAAGATTGTGAGACATGTGTTCAGTACGAAAATATCAGAGCCAGTCATAGGTGGTATAGCCAGTCATAGGTGCAACTTAAGTTTTCTTATCGAACGTCTATTTGGTTTCCATTGAATAACAAAATTAAATTAATTTGACATTTGTTTCTGAGGTGTTCCAGCTTCTGTTGATTGGCATGGATTTTGCTCTAATTTTGCCTTTAAAAGGTTGCCGGCAAAGTCGGAAGGACGTCCTGTTTTCTAAGGTCATATTTCTAGAACAAAATTTTCCAAACGAATTTCTAACTACCCGATTAATTATCAGTCCTTCACCGTATGCGCTACATAGTTTTCCAGCTGTCGGCTTAACGATATTGCTTTGTTTAAATTCCCAAAGCATTACATGACGCATGAGCACTTTTTAATCCTCCAGGTTAAGAAAAATTGTTTAATGTAGCTTCCAGCACATAACACAGTTTACAAAAGACCCACTGAATCCTCATCGATATAGTGAAAATAAAAATTCGTTTGCATCGGAAGTTATTTATGACCCGACCTAAGACGTACTTTAGGCTTATCGAGCTCCGTTAGTTGAAAGCTTAAAAGGAGAAATGTTTGCGCGGACATTTTTACTGTTTGTGATAGAAACGCTTTGTACACA